>JAHWFP010202480.1:0-12112 GCA_023313725.1 Lithobius niger | reverse complement strand
TATTAGAAGTTGATATTATAGTTGCCATCCAACTTGGTAGCACGATGAGTAGCTTACTGCCAAAAATTATACGCGTTTGGTCCTACCAAATAAAGAATCGTGAAACTTGTGTGAAGTGATGTTGGGTGAAACAAGAAACTAATTACCTTGACAAAAGTTATCAAGATCATTCCATTACTAACTTCAACATGCATCACACACTGCGGGGAAAAATACAAGTAAAAAAATGAGAACGAGAATTATTGGCCCTGGATTGTAGGCCTCACATGTAAAACTGTTATTGCAACCCCCTAGTGACATCCCATTCCAACAGTCATGTTGGCAGGGGAGGGAGCATCGTTCATCATTGTGGGGTACCCAACACCCTTTTTACATGCAACGTAGCTCCTGCAAATTGTATCCACTTCATGCAAGTTGCGTGATTCTTTATTTAGTAAGACGCAAGCCAATGACCACTCGGCGTAAATTCTATCAGCCTATTCTGGCGATAATAGCTTAGGGTCTCTGTGTTAAACTCTCAACTTTGACGGTTAACTGCACTGTTTTACAGTTTAGTTGCAATTCTAAAAGTAACACGAATTAATAAACAAAAACGGGACGTTTTATGTATAGAGTAATGGTCTAAAAGCCAAAACCTACAAGGAACACGGACAAGTTTTGGCAGTCAGGGTCTAGGTGTAAAATTTTATCAGTAAGGGGCTGATAAGCATTAGACCCTTACTACCCGGTGATTCAGCAATAAATATATTTTAGCGAAAAACTGTAAATCCTCCTACAAAGACCCATGTTATGATCCAGTGGTAGTATGGTATACGTTTCATGCTTTGCTTTATGTTGAAAATTATTTTTCGATTTAGTAACAAGACAGCAGATTCGCAGCAGAGCATTTTTGTATCCTGTGCCATAAATCTACGAAATATAATAATTCTAAAGCAGCAAAAGACAAAATGCCAAACTTCACAAGAAAATTGTGCTCTTACAAATTTCCATAACAATATTCTAAGAACAAAGAAAACCTGCTACAACCGTTCATACACACGTTCAGTCCGAATAGACTAGAACTAAGCTAATCACCGGGTAGTAAGGGTCTAATGCTTACCAGCCTCTTACTGACAAAATTTTACACCTAGACCCTGACTTTCAAAGCTTGTCCGTGTTCCTTGTAGGTTTTGACTTTAAGACCATTACTCTAAACATTTAACGTTCCATTTTTGTTTATTAATTTAGTAAGACGCAAGCCAATGACCACTCGGCATAAATGCTATCAGCCTATTCTGTAAATCAGGAATTGTCCAAGAACTTCTAAGCAGCATCCAGACATGAATTTACGACTCCACAAAAGTTTCAGGTTTTAGGGGCTGCTAACTACATCCAACACTGAAAACTGCCCGAGGTGCCGGAAGTAGCAGCTAAAGGCAGTGAAAAGGATTTTTGGTATGTTCTTAAGCCCAAAGCCATTAACGAACCTCCAGCTATAGATGTGCCTTTTGACTTATTCCGTGGTGACGAGACATTTTGCCGATGAGCCAATCGTCGTTTTATTGTCAGTTGACTGAAGCCGATGACGACGATGGCGAATGATTGGGCTTGTGTGTGAAAGAAAGCATCAGCAATTCTGCTGGCCACTATTGACGTTTCTTCACTTTACTGAATGGGGCATTTATGGAGATACGCAATTTGTTAAAAATGTACAAATAATTTCCGTGCTGCCTACAAGACTGACAGCTTTATAATCTTAGTCGAACTTTAAAGAGCGCTATGTCATTACAGGAAGTTTGATGAATGATTCATTAATCGGCACGCACTTATTATTTTTTTTTATTAATAATTTAGGTTTTTTTGGGCCTCAAGTCAAGAATATATTGCTAGTAACTGACAAAATTCATGTTAAAAATAGCACGAAAAATAATCGCAGTGGCTCCTTCTACATCCACCGTGGCCCTCTTCCTTTCATGCCTTGCGGCTGACAGGTTGCGAACTTTTGGGGCGGAGTTTAACGTGCGACCCGACCAGGGGCGGATTTAGCATGGTGCGGATGGTTGCCAAAAATATATTTTTTTTTTACGAGTTTTGTATTTTTTTATTACAAATTTAAAAAGGAAAGGGAGAGTACAGGGCATTTTGACTGTGTGATTGTTTTTCATTATTAAAAAGGAATTGGTGAGGTAAGACCTTTAGGGCACAAAATATATTTTCATATGAAAAATTTAGCGTGTCTAGATTTAGCATGTGTCATCTCGATGGGTAGTTGATTTTGCATTGTTGCAGACAGGGGTGATACCTTGGCACACAATCGCCGAAAATTCAACTGCTTCCCGAAGCCCCGAAAGTCATTCTGTCACGTTGGCAGCCCAATTTAAAGGAGGCCTATGGTTTAAAACTTGAAGATTTAAGCGAAAACCAAGACCATTTCAGTTTTTGTTCTCCACAACCATCAACCAGTTAACGGTAAGAGTATATTTATTGGAGCTGTAGCCTAAAGCCATGCGCCCTCCCTAAGCAGTACAACAACCAGAATCATCTAAAACAACAACAACACATGAACACCCTGATAATACAACAGCATACTGTTTCCTGGACACAACCTGACCATGCAGGAGACCCACATATGCACTGCCGTGCATTGTTCACACCAATCAAACTTTCACAATGTGCTAGTTAACCTTTCTCTGGCTAACAATGCTAACTTGAACAAGATACAACTGACAGGCTGCTTTCCCCACGCCCAAGCATTGTTGGATCTTGTCTCGCCTCTTTGTTGTACCATTTGTTACAAGTTGCAGCATTGTAACATTTTGATATGCTTAGCCCCTCCTCAAATTCTTTTAGCCTCCAGCCTGTCCATTTTTTGAAAAATCTTGTGCGCCAACAAACTAGGGCATGTTAATGATTATTAAAATTCATAAAAGCATCATTCTAGCAATGCTGCCAAACTTGTTAAGTTACAAATTGTTTAAAGATGGTATCAAACATTTCTGAGTAAGGGAAATAACATTTATTTGCACAACAAAATAATAATAAATACAAACAGTTGGTTAACTTGTGCACAAAGCCTTGTACAATTCCCAAAGAAAAAAAGATGCAAAATAACAACAACAAAAACTAAAAGATAACAATTGTTTGCTTTAAACAATTATATTTAATTATATATTTTATTTGTATTTCTAATGAAGTTTTGCATTTTTATTATTGCAAACTCTGCAACAGTTTTGGAACTCCCACAAAGATGTTAATGTGGTTGTCATGAAATTAAACAAAGGCAACAAAACAGCATACCACACACAGCACGCATAAAGATAGATACTTTGTTTAGACACTCTTTTCAAAGATTTTAACATCTTTGTCACAGCATTTAATGGGAAGAATAAAGCAACATGAAAAGTAACATATACATAGAGGCATGTTGCCGAGTTGTCATGTCGCCAAGCAACTCGACAACATACCTAGTTTATTTGATTAGAGTTTGAAGTAACTACAAAGAGCTTTGATTGGCACTTCTTACAAACAATTTGCGTAGAATATTAATAATTAATACAAAACAATGGTAAACGGTATAAATTCACTTTTTAAGTATGTGTATTGTGATTTTTAGCTACTAAAAGTAAAACCATTCCCATACCAATAATGTAATCTTAAAAGTATACCATCACAGCAACACGATATGGTATGGGAATGTTTTTTTTTTAATACCTTGAAAGTTACCTTTCGCATTAAACATCCCCATGTTATATTTGCTTTGTAAGCACAATACACACATCCCTGAAGAGCCCAATTGGTTAATTGAAATCAACATTTGTACATTTTCATCATTGGCTTAATTTACAATTAAGTCTTTACCATCACTAAAAATAATATGATGGCAGGGTACTAAGTTCAACACCAACAAATACTTCACAGTAGCTAAAAGGAGGCAGCATCACATCTCCTGTACTGAACAAATTAACTGCACATTTTTCCAGTATAGGACAAACCAATTACAGTGAATCAATAGCTGTAACTTAAAAATGTAATGTAGCCAACACTTTTAAGGTACAGTTACTTTGATAAACAATGTCTGTATTTAATGGTAAATTATCCAAACCCAGGAGGTCCTGCATATTACATACTATCCTGCAAATAAATTTTAGTAAAATGGACAAAGGAAAGCGATGATAAACTTACTCATATAGCTTAACATTCCCAACAATGAGTCATGAACTGCTGACATGACTGTTTCATGACTCAAGTGTTGACATTAATATTTTTGGTATACATTAATCATTCCTTTCCTTTACTCATTCTACTTAAAGGCGGGTTCAACAAAACGAAAAGTTTGGAGCATCTAGCACCATCGAGCCCTGTCTAGTCCTCTCTAGCGTTTGCTCGCAGCAAGCAAAGGAATGCACTGAGAAATATCTTTTAACACAACAAACAAGCCATGTAATATCCGAATTATTCAGTAAAAATTGGTACGTTCTTGTGCACCTGGGAGCAACGACGATATTAACAATATCAATGCCACTAATTGGTGCCATGGTCGAATATAAAGAAAATACCCTGGCGCCGTCTAGTGACAGTAATATAATTAACCTTTACAGCATGCTCCCAGGTGCGTGACGGCATCTCAAATTTTTACTAAATTAAGGGGGCACGGGGCTTGTTTGTTGTGCTTCGTGCTTTCTTTGCTTGGTGCGAGGGCTAGATTGGGATAGATGCTGCAGACTTTGGTGGTAAGCCGCCTTTAAGTCTGTAGTATTTTAACTCCTTAATACTACAAACGTGCATGTAACACTTAAACCACGTTTTAAACCACCTACATTGGTGAAATGTTACCTACACGTTAAGAAAAAAAGTTAGCTAAAAAAGATGTATCGACATACAAGATTTAACATGTGCTACTAACTGAAGAGAATTGCAATTTCTCCTAAAGTAGAAGTTGATTTGATTTAATGATGCAAAAGGTTAATTTTCAGACTTAAAAGAAATGCCACTGAACTCGCCACTACTAAATGGAATCACAATTTTTGTTGTTAACGAATCACATTCACCACAGCCACATGAAAAGTTTATATCAGCAAAAGCAACCCTTTCATAAAATGTTACAGCGCAACACCCAACTATTGCGATGCTACATTTAACCAGCATCTACAATGGTTGAATGTCAACCATGCTGCTAACAAATATATGAAATGAATGACTAGTGTGGAAATGCTGTAGATGTTAAATTTGATTGTGCAACGACAATATTAATTGCTGCAGTATTGTCATGGCACTTTCCATAAAGAAAACCTCTAAACACACTACAAAAATATGAAGTTCTGAAGAAGTTATTTCTGATTCATAAAGTGCAAATTACAAATTATACCATTACATCTTACCAACTTCTGAAGGAGGGCTAATGAACCTGCTGCCCTACAACCACCCTTCAGTTTAGTTTTACCAATGTAAGCCAATAACACATTTCGTATTTTTTTTAAGTATAAATAAAAGACCAAAACAATTATCTAACAGTTCGCACCGGTTTTATGAACCTTCATCATGAAAAACTACTTAGGACCTACACACAGTAAATAAGCTCAGTTGTAGTAGCAAATAATTTGCAACAATGTTGACACACTCTGAAACCACAAAACAACTGTCAGCTATTATTACGCCGCCTACACTTTAGTACTTTTTAAGAAACTAAATAAATAAATAACACTTCAATATGTTACATGAAAACCAACAGGAATGACTAGTTTGGTTCAGCACAAAACTTAACTTGGGAATAAATAAAAATGGACGATCAAAACAAAATGCTAACAATTTAAAACTTGTTGCTGTAGTAATTTGAAGTTGAAGCCCTATGCCCTTGATTACTTCGATCCCAACGCAGCGGTACAGGAGTATGGTGCCAGGATTTTCCAGCATCCGGATTGCAAATTACTAGGTTGCAGCTTACTTGTGTGCGCTTCCTAGAAATCAGAAGGGGAAAAATAATGGTTAAGTTAAAAGTCTTACAGCAAATTTGTTATCTGCAGTTTCCAGACGACAGGCTAAAAAATGAATAGTTGTTATCATAGGGGTGGGTATTCAGCCTACGCCACAACGCCGAAGGGTTGCATAGGGTTAAATGATGTCACCCAAATTTATCCACTTTGCTGCCTCCACTCCTTTCCTCGTCACACTGTTGAAAGTACATCTGGGTTAATCAATGGAAATTGGATAAAAATGTAAAATATACAAATTTATACCATGGATTCGAGATAAGCAGCATTCAAAAGTTCACAAAAAACTATGCCACCATCTGTTTACGACAGCATAAAAAAAAAGAGAATTGCCGGCCCCACCGGCTAAATTCCTTTCTATTGCTTAATGCGAAAATATATATTACCTGCAATTTCAGCATTTCATTCTCAAACGCAATGTTCAGAAAACAACCAATTACTGGTTAGCTTGCTATCTCCAGAGTGTAAATGCGTGCTGCCCTCTATAAGATTAATGGATGCCACGCCAAATCACCATTTATACCTCTTAATATGTCGCCAGATGGTCACTCAAGAGGGGAGGTAGGTTGGTTACAGGTAATGATACATTTTTGCCTTAAGCAATAGAAACAGAATTTAGTCGGTGAGGCAGGCAATTCTCTTTCTATTGCGGCGAAAATATTCACTATCTGCAATTTTAACATTGCAGAAGACCTCGTCAAACATGGCGGTGGGCGCCACTTGACGAGTAACCTAGGGGTTAGGAGTTGGATCCCCCAAAAGTCGCAGGCTTTAGCACAACATAAATTCGTCACTGTTAAAATTGGAGAAAAACAGAAAATTGGTCCCTCTCCTGATTTGGTGGCCCTGAAAAGGGCCGTTGTTATGACATCTACTCCTTAGTGCTGAGGGGTTTGAACGATACTTCTGGCTGTGATGATGGATCCCAGCTTGTGTAGTTTGTCCGCGTGGATGGTCATGTCCCTGAAGCAGTGCGAGATGAATACAGACGTGTCCCTCCATGAAGTTGCTTGAAGGATTTCCAGAACTGGGATGCCATTGTGGAAGGCCCAAGATGTTGAGATAGCTGTCAGCTCATGCGCAGTCACGCCGCAGCATCACAGCATTTAGGATGAATCTTGATCCAAGGTGCTATCGTTGTGGCAGATGTTTCACCAAAGTCTTTCTTGAATGCTAAGAACAGTTGCTTGCTGCCTTTGCAAATATCATTATCAGTTCATTCAGGTAGAAACGTAGAGGTCAGACTGGACAATTTTTTTTGCCCGTTCATGGAATAAGCGCTAGTATGAGGGTTCATTAGGTTTTTTGAGTTTTGGCTCTGAATGAAGCTCTTGGCATCAAGGTTACAGACGAGTTGTCAGCAGAAACAGAAGGTAAGCTGGATCCATTCATAAGGCTCGAACTTTGCTGCAGCATAGACTAGAGGCAAAGGTTCGCAAAAAAAAAAAAAAAAACGGTCTTCCTTGTTAGAAGATGAAAACTGCAGCTGGACATGGGTTCATATGGTTTAGACATAAGGGAGTTCAGAACAAGGGAAAGGTCCCACTGAGGAAAAAGACTTACATCGCCGGTCTTTCAACTTCGAATGATTTGATTAGCGAGGAAATGCGATAACCGTCCAATAAAGTTTCCTTGCCAGACTGATTATTATGCTGGGCCAAGAAAAACAATGCATAACCTCCTGAGACCCGAGGACTTTTTTTTTTTAAAGTCCATGTGATAGTAGTTGGGTCGGTCTTGAGATTCGAGCCGGCATCTGCTTGGTTTGGAGGCGGGGATGCTGACCACTGGGCTGTGCTTGTTCGCTTTACTCGGGGTCCCCGGGGACCCCTCATAAAGCTTGCGTTGCGCCTGGAACCTTACTTTTTACCCCGTTCAACAGTGGTCCTTTAGGAAGGACCACAGGTCTCAGGATGTTAGGGCGGAGCGGTACATTAGAACGATCGAGGCTGCAACAATACGTCCGAGGGCGAGAATGGTCGAGCCTTTCAAACCAGAGTCGAAAAGGTCAGTAAGGTAAGTCAGTAAGCTTGGTAAAGAGGGATCGACTGAATAGACTTTCCGTCAGTTACACCAATGAAACCACCTTTCCCAGTGGCTGTCGTAGATCTGGTTGGTGGAGATCCTGATTGCTTTGCTGGCTATTCTGACAGCTTGTGGCTCAAGAATACCTGCCTCTTAAGATGTCCAATGCTAGTAGCCTCCGTGGGTTGTCTATGAGAAGATTTAGAAGTTGAGGGAACCACGGAGCTGCCGACCAGTTCGGAGCAACAAGGATGAAGAGACCTTGCGTCGACACTGTTTTCTGGAGGACTTGGAGCAGCACGGCGAAAACAGGCAGCCGAAAAGGTTCTTCCAAGATGTCGAGTCGAAATTGCGTCCACTGCCCATGCCTGATCATCGGGAACCGGGCTGACGAAGAGGGTCAAAGTTTGGCATTGTGATTCATGGCAAAGAGGTATATTGACGGCGTTCCCCAAATGGCGAACATAGATTTGTAAATCTATGTCTTGAGGGTCCATTATCCTTATGACGTCATGTTGCATCGGGAAAGGGAGTACACAATGATGTTCCGAATTACCGGAATGTGAAGAGAGAGGAGGAAAGTGTCGAGTTGGATGCAAAGACGGAATATTTCTGTGGTCACATGATAGAGATTCCGGGATAAGCAATGGCTGTGGTGTTGTCTACTCAGACTTGTATAATCTTGCCAGTGACAATCCTTGGATGACATGAAGGGCTTTGAGAATATCTGTTAATGCCAGTACATTGATGTGATCGAATTTGTCGTCTGGCCATGTGCCTGATGCCTCGAGGTCGCTGATGTGTGTGCCCCCCCCCCCCCCCAGGTGTTTACGATTTCCGGTTGAGATTCGTGAAAAAAGGTTTGGTCTGAGAGAGGACGTGAATATCGGACCACCAAACGAGTGCTTCCATCGTGAACGATGTGTCCAGTGGGTGGGTTGATTCTTGAGGGTTTTGATGTGTACCCCAAGTGTCTATGCTATAAAGGTGGAAGGGTCGAGTCATCCATCTGCCATAGGGTACTAGGTTTGCCATAGAGTCTAGTTTTCCTATTAGGCTGTTTAAATCCGAAAGTTTGTAGGAGCTTTGGGGTCAGAAACTGTTTGGAAAGGTTTAGTGGTTCTTCGATGCAGTCCGGAGATGGAATTACAGTTGCTGCTGACAGGTCGAACCAAATGCCGAGAAAAAGGAACGCTTTGGCAGGAGTGATCCTGACTTTTTGAAGTTGATGCCGAAGGCGGTGTAGTAGCTGGTCCATAGTGTCCTAAAGATCTTTCAGTAGATGTGTTGGCTCTTGGTTTCTTAATAACCAGTCGTCGAGAAAGGTGTGTGAGAGGATCTGTTGTTGATAAAGGTGGACAAGGACCAGTTTGAGGACTGCAGTGAAAATTCAAGGTGCTGCATTTAGTCCGAAAGGAAAGAGTTTGAAATTTGTAGACGGTGCCGTCGTAAATGATGCACAGAATGGTGTAAATGTAAGTGGAGATAATTGTCTTCTAAATTTGCCAAAACACTTCAAACGTTCTTTTGAAGTGATTGACGAATGGAGTCTTGGGTTTCCTTTTTGAAATGAGAATTTTCCATCAACTTGTTGAGAGGTTTGAGATTGAAGAAGAGTCTTTCTCCTCCCGATTTCTTTGGCCTAAGAAAAACGAAATGTAGAAACCTGTGCGTTGAGGATTTGCGCATTTCCTTATGGCTTCCATTTGGAGCAGGCTGTGGATTTCTTTGGAAAGATGATCCAAAGGTTTTGTCGCAAATCCCCAAGGGGGTGGAGAGATGAGGCTCGTTTTTTGTGAGAACGAAGGAAGAAAACCGTTACTAATGAAACGAAGAAGCCAGGGGTTTTGAGCTATTTTCATCCAAGAAGAAACATGATGGACGAGATGGAGTGGTATGTGGCAAAGCAAGGCTTCTTAAAAACTTCGTTGAAGACGAGGCGCTTTGCTTGTGAATTGTCATGTTCGTCAGAGATCTTAACGCACAAAGCGTTTGCAGCAATGTGGAGAACATCAGCCTGGGAGCCAGTACGAAGGCCAAGGCGCAGAATTTTATTGTTGCCCTCCAGAACTGAGGATTGTACTTCAACTTAACGTGGGTTGTTCATGTTGGGGCCGAAATCTAGCTCCGCTTCTGCGGTTTCTCTGTGCTGTGTGTTTTTACCATGAAATTGTAAATATTTTAGGTAACCTGATGACAGAAGGCACACACTTCCGAAACGTCTTCGTTTTTTTCTTGCACTGTACTTGGCTTACTATCTCGCAATCCTTCCCTGTGCTTTACGATTCAATATTTTAAAGGTGAGTCATGAGAAAGAAGGCCTGTACAAGAAGAACCACGGATGATGTCTTCGACTGTATGCAGTAATTGCGGCAAAGGAATGCCCGAAGGATCGTCAGAGTCATGAGAAGAGGACACTTCACTGAGGTGAGCATGAAGAGAAGTATTACCTGATTCAGAACCAGATGTACAAGAATCCATGTTCCAGAGTTTGCATTGTTTTGGAGAGAAAGTATCAGAGTCCATGGGTGGCATTTATGACTGTGAGTGTGTTTTTTGTTTTCTGAGTGTGTCTTTCACGCTACTAGGGTCGGCGCTTGACGTCGTCGTCAGCCAAGTCGGGTGATCGGTCGCTGTGTGCCGTAGGGTATTTCTGGTTTGTGTCTTTAGCTTTCACGTCCTTGGTGTGTGCTTGCGCAGTCCGTACCATTGCCGGTACTGATCCGGTGAGAACAAATCAAGGTGCCGGAACGCTTGTTACGACGATGCAGAGAAGATGTCTTTCGCTTTTGCGGGGCGTTGGACAACCAAGCACGTACGTTGTCTGGCATACGGTGAAAGAAGACGAAGAAACGGTGCTGAGAGTCCTGGAGATATCAGGACTGGCTTGATATTGTTACGGCGGGCATAGTCAAACAATTCACGAATTTCGGCATTAAAGAGAGGTTTCTCTGCCCGATGAGAAGGTGAAACTTTCCTTACAGATAGCAAGAAGGGAGGGAGCAAGGTGCAGAAGGCAAAAGCAAGCAAGTCGGTGGAAGAGAAGACTAGCCACGGTGTTTGACTTCGAATACTTTGCCTTAAGCTTTCAAATCTTAGACAGAAGGCTGGTGCCATTGAAAGAAGGAGTACTCGGCTGAACAAAGGTGGGAGTTGGTAGGCCAGAAGGTACTGGGGAAGTAATCGAGGCCGGCTGGCAAAGGCAACGAGCACGGCGGCGAGGCAGAAGCAACCAGAGAACGATGCGATATTGCTGCCGAAGGGTCTTCATCGTCCACGGCGAAAGAAGTAGAAGCACGGCGAGGAGTATCACTCTGGGAAGGTCAATACGAGGTCGGCAAGAAAGAGGTCCCGTATCAGCGGGCGAAAGAGGAGCCAAGTCGAAGAGGGTCTTTCCGGGATGGCTGCTTCGAGGATCCACGGATCTTTGTCATGCTGTCTTTCGTCAAGGAGGGAGAGAAAGAAAGTGACGTGCTGGAACGAGACAATAAAAGATGATTTGGCTTGGCATCCATCAATCTTATGGAAGGGAATGCGCATGAGCACTCTGGGGTTATCGAGCTAACCAGTGATTGGTTGTTTTCTCTAGAAGGAACATTGTATTTGAGAATGAAATGCTAAAGTTGCAGGCAATGTATATTGTCGCCGCAAAAGAAAATAAAACGGTTGCAAAAATAAAACGGTTTATGCATACATTTATTTTCGAACTTGCATGCGCACAAAGATATTACTGTTTACTTCGTCCTTACCCGGGAGCATTCCTTCCGGCAGGTCCAGCCAGGTGCCGAATACATAGCTTCTTCACCAGGGTAATCAGTGCCTTTTCTTGGCTATTTTTTTCAACATCTCCCTCAAATAGTGCAGTTTCAAAAGTCTGCAGAGCATCTGGGTCACTTCGTAAAGCTTCAACTTTAGCAGTTTCACACACGTAATGGGCAACCATTGCATCAATACTTTTGCGCAATGCAACTAGTTGAGCAGCAACATCAAAAGGCATTTGAAGTTGCCTAGAGAAAAAAATAAACATGAAAACTTAAAAATACAATATCTTACAATACTTATCTTCCTAATTTACAGGGGTGTGCGATACTATCGAATTTCGATACTGATACCGATACTTT
>JAHWFP010202468.1:0-11061 GCA_023313725.1 Lithobius niger | reverse complement strand
GGGTTCAACGACGTTTCACCAAATCCTTTTGAGGCTTAAAAAACAAATCGTATGCTGAACGTTTGAACGCGATGGGGACGGTCTCCCTTGAGTTGAAAAGGCACCAAGTTTTCTGTCCCAACCCTGATCACTCAATCTTAACGGACACCTCGGTAATTGTCAGTTAAGCTAATTGAGTGATCACGGTTCGGACCGCAAACTTAGTGGCAGCCATTTTGACTCTGATATTATTACGTTCTATGGCAAAAACTTGATGGGTCCCTTGACCCTTACGGGGTTTTTGTTTGTACGATTTAGTTTACAAAAATTCTTTGCTGCGCCAATTCTGCATCCAAAGGCTATATAACCTTCGTTACAATCAGGCTCCACAATGAAATTTACAAGATGATTATACGCGACATCCCATCCAAACGCGAGTTGTTGCGCCTTCGACCCGTCCTGTAAAACGCCCTCCCATTCGAAAATGTCAGAATGATCAGACTAATGGAAAGGCCCCTTTTGCGCCAAAATCCATTACGTCTAGCGCTTGCAGTTGCCAGCAACGACTGCCGAGGTTGGCCGCAGAATTCAGTTATTCAGTATAGCTTTATTAATAATGCAGCAAGCAGTTTTCGACTGGGGAGGACCGCCTTAGCACCGCGTGCACTCTCCCATTTCGTTACATAAATTTTAAAACATCGGCAAAAGTAAAAGAGTCCATCTAGCTGACTGATAGATGGACTACTGGCCATTCAGGGTCACTTTAGCCATGCACGGGTAATTTATTTACTTTGATCTTGGGAGAAGGTTTCCATCATTTGGATGTTTCAGGTAATTTCGACTTGCTTTAGACTGTGAGTCAGACTGGATTCGACTCGCTGCAGTCGACTTAAAAGACTAAAACTTTAGTAAAAGTTAGTGCTGCTTAGATATACACACTTTCAGCATCTTAAAAAAGTTTTATTCGCTTTAAACCTTAATCTTAAACTTCATCCTCAGAAAATCCTGGACTGCTAAGGGACCGGTCGTTATTTATCGATTAGGAAGCGGGGGGGGGGGGCGTACCTAAGAGGTACTTGTGAAGTGTATTGCATTGGCAGGCTCAGTTATTTTACCTTCCATCCTGCAAGAAAATCAATCGTATGTCTTATTTATCATTTTTAGCCTCATAGCATTGTTTAGCAAAGAACTTAGGTTTTTCCGGTTATTTTCCGTAGCAGTATCCTTATTCTCGTTGTGTTAAACAATTCCAGGGGTTTTTGTTTGTTTTCAGATGTAGTGCACTTTCACAATTTTTGTTTGAGCCTCACTTGTTTGCTTCCACCGCTGCACAATTGTAGCGCATGTTCATAAAGCAGCCACCAAAGCAAGTTACAAAGGCAGCTTCGGAAGACAACCGCTGCTTACAAATTCCACACGACAGTACAGTATTAGCTTTGCCACGGAATAATGTAGTAGAGTAAGTCACCTTTATGCAGTTGCATTTCATTTAAGTGATGGGACTTGGTTTCGAACCAGCGAACCAGTCTATCACACGATCACTATCATACAGTCTTTACCGATATGCCCACTCGTCCACTGCCATAAAGATAACTCACTACCCGTTACAAAGGTCTAGTTTCCAATTTGCCTTCACATTATTTACAGCGATTAATGTTTATTTATTTCTTGCGATATTACGTATGAGCACATTCATCGTACAGCTGTATTTTAAAGATATTCCTACCAAATTTCTAAGGAATCAGTCATGCGATTGGTATCACTATGTAAGAACACAGTAAAACAGATAAAGATAGCTAGACACACAATAAACTGACACAATAAAATGCTAAATCGTCGAGTGAACAAGCGGCAGCAGCGATTACCTAGTCGCAACCGGTCTTCTGTACACTTCTGCCACCTCCCATATACGATGAGGCGCACACCTCTACCACGCACTGCAACAGCGATCTCTAGTATATAATCTAAAAACAGTCACCATCACAATTGCCGGTTAAAATGTTAGCTTTGCAGGCCTATTTTAAATTGTAGGCGTAATTTCCAGCATTTAGGCCTATTTTTTATGTGTCGATTTAGTTTCGTAAGTAGCAGCAACACTCTGCAACACGGTACGCCTCACAGCACACAGGTACAGGCAGTAATCGCCGAATACCACGTATATAGATCAGCGGTAGCGAGCAACGTGATGGGAGAGACGTCGTAATATAATGTTGATGAGGCCAGCAGCGACTCGCAACAACTTGATTTTAGGCCTAATTTTCAGTTCTTATGCCCAATTTTTTTTTTTACCTGATGTTTTAATTTCATAAATAGCAGATAACGGAGAATTTGATTCGAGAGTAGAGAGCTATTCATCCATGCAGCATGGCGACGAGACTATTTTAAATGAGTATCGTTAAAGAAATCCTTTTGTTTTTATGGTTGCATGTTATCCTTAGGGTTTACATGCGACTATCAAATGTTAATATTTAATTTAATTAGGTCGAAGAAGTCTATTAGCTATAAGGAAGTAACGATGTTTTAATCTGCCGTGTTTTTTAACTAACTTTTGGTCTCTTACTCTAACAGTCGTATTTGTCTCGTACCGTGTTCCTAAGTTGAAAAAAGCGACGGACGGACAAGGTCGCTGCAATAGTCTTCTCAGCCAGTACGGTTGTACAGAAGACTAGAACGGGACCTCTTTTGCTCCGCTCACTCGATCAATAGGCTTTCTTTATCTAGGAATTGATTTCATTTAATTTAACTAATCCTATAGACTTAAAAAGCCAAAGTAGACCAAATACTCGAAATAATTTTTCCCTGGGGAATGTAGAGTAATTAGTACAACAGGAGCAGAACTCGGGGTGCTATAATTGACCAAATTAGTCATTATTCGCTCTACCACATTTAGATTGGAAGTTCCTACAGTCTGCGTCTCTCCCCTGAGGCTACGCAACCCCTTGCTGAGGGGCAACGTCCAATTCATCAGGCAGCAGTCAGACACGTGCGAATAAATAATTCAAATAAAATCAACCCGTAACTCTTCTTTATTACCCATTACCTTCCCAGAACTTCATTCGGATCGCAATGGTGCAGATGTTAACGAATGATGTGTTTTCGACCCGTGACCGGCGGCATCAGGAAGTAAGATTTTACTTACCAGGCCAACCCCTTCCATCCACATTTAACAACCCAACCCAATTTGCGATTCTATAGGCGACTGGAAGCATGCAGTGTCCCGGGGATTCCCCAACTCAACCCTTTCAATACCGGCTTTCTCCCAGATAAGCCCAATTAAACCAATTAAACCACGAGTCGCTGTTGACTAACACACTCACTTCCTGCAAAAGCAACTGTTTCTATCCTGCTGGTTGGATTACGGCACTTAAAGCCGATAGCATCTCTTTTGTGAGGTAATGCACGGGGATTTCATTAGAATTTTGGATTAGAGTCAACAGTTTGTTGTAATGAATTATACATGCAGTCGTCCTTGTATTTTATTACTTTAGTTAGTGCTAGCCTCAACGAGAGTAAAGCTAAACAGGATTTGCATGTGTAATGTGCTAGAGGCTCTCGGAATTAACGGATGTAAAAAAAAAAGTAAGAGCAGGCAGAAAACTAGTAAAAATGGACTTTAGCGTTTCAACTATAGTTTGTTCCACGTTATGTTTGCAGGAAACTGACTATATGACGCCATGTTTCCTTCCACTACGAGTGCAAAAAAACACGTAAATATCCCACTCGTAGACTCTAACAGTAACAGTGTAGAGTCTACATGCGTGATATCCCCATGTTTGTGCACTCGTAGAGGAAGGAAACGTGGTGTCATACCAGTCAGCTTCCTGCAAACACAATGTGGAACAAACTATACCAATGGTTTGTCCAGCCAAAGTGAACCTGCTAAAGACCAATCAGTATGTCGACGAGCTACTTTACAGCGTGATGATTGGGTAACGAAGCACGAAACAATCAAGCAATGTAAAATTAACGATCCAGGCAGACCCAGGATTCTTCCTCTTGGCTTTCTACAAGCAAGCAACCTAAACTGATCAAATCTAGGCTGTTACACTGCAAATGATAACACGGGACAAACACTTGACATTAGGTTTCAAGATATCTAATGTCACATATTTAGAAATTTTGCTGTGACGTCTTAAATATGTCGCAAGATATGTTGATTGAGAAAATTGGTCTTCTTGAAAAAATTAATCCCATTAGTGTATCAGTCCGGACGAGAAGATACATCAGTAATTAAAACAGTACCACATCTGGATGATGGAGCTGTTGTCAGCGTGAGCAATAACACAGGCCACGTTACCATTCCCTAAAGGATACGTTTGGTTCAGTTAATTATAATCAATTCCTAACCAGAAACCATACCTTTGGTGCAGTCAATTATTATAATCTGTGATTCTCACGTTCACGAGTTCCAACTCCATTTGGAAGGTGAATCCTGAAAATTTGGTCCAGCCCACGATCAGAAAGATTCGTTGAGGTCATCACGAAATCCTTAAAGAAGAGCCATTCATCCTCAGATTGTGATTCTGGAGGCTGGAAAAATTATGCACTTTCACCGAACAAACTACACCGATGCACCCCTCAAATTTGTCAGAAGGGAACGTGGCTCACTTGAGGGAGGCATTTTGGTAGTTGAACTTAATATATTATTCCATTTAAGATAAGTATTATTGCTTCTGATGTTGAAGTCCTGCACTACAATAGTGATATATATTACGGATTTGATCCTTTTATTTAAACCTTTCAAACGACAGTAATTCACTTTAGATGCTGGGAATTTTAACATGCCGTACATTAACTGAGAGATCATCTCCATCTGTTCTAGCACTCAGCAAAGTATCTTTGATTATGCGTCAGCACTGAATCCCATTAACAAGCACTAAGCAGAGTATCTTTGATTATTAAATAAATACGGATGCAAACCTATTTACGTTGCCTTTTGGACTTAAATGTCAGACTGCCTGAGTGAGGGCTCGAACTCACGACCTTTGAATCAAAGGCCGGAGTCCTACCACTCAGCCATACTGACATGGCCAACCATGTTTCACGCTTTAAGTGTGTTCCTTTAAGTTCACTTGGTGTGTGATGCACAGACAAGCATCCCATCAGTGCAGATTGGAAAGTGTATGATTATTGTATATGTATGCGTGTTAAATGCTTCCTATGGACGTTTCCTTTGGCCATGTCAGTATGGCTGAGTGGTAAGACTCCAGCCTATGATTTCAAAGGTCGTGGGTTCGATTCCCCACTCAAGCAGTCTGACATTTAAGTACAATAGGCAACGTAAATAGGTTTGCATCCGTATTTATTTAACACTTATCGAGCCAATTGGCTTTCTGTCCCGTTTTTAATCTTTGATTATGCATCAAAACTGGATCTCATTGACAAGCACTAAGCAGAGTATTTTTGATTACGATCAGAACTGGATTTCATTAACAAGCACTAAGCAGCGTATCTTTGATTATGCATCAGAACTGGATCTCAATGACAAGCCCACCAGATTAAACAATGTGTAGAACTTGATCCAGATTGACAGTGATGGCCTAGCATTCAACCTTGAGGTTTTATACCATTATGGATCTGGTGACGATTGCATGGTAGTTTTTAATTTGTACGGTTGATTAAATGGAGAACGCTGGCTGGGGTTGAATAAACTTCATTGAGAACTCCACTTAGCGATATCGAATGATCTGCTGAATTGAGTGGCATAGAGGACATTATAGAGCCGTGGGATTATTTTATTACTATTTTAGATTTTTATACAATTAATGGTACCTCTGCCTAAAGTGGTAAACCCATTCCCACTTTTTTGGCTATACAACTTAAAAAGAAAAATTAAAATTGGTGGTGATTTAAAACTTTTCTTATGGCTAACAATAAAGAGGCTACCTTAGCTGTCAAAAAGTTTATTAACAGATGTCGAGAATTTGAAGAGTTTGTTGAAAATGTAGAATTATACAAAAATTCCTGCTCTCAACTATGCAGGCTTCTCACCTTTTTATTTATTTTTTTCCTTTGTTTAATGGGACCAGTGGCTTTATGTGCAGGAATACACGTTGCCAGTGCTTTTTTTTATTTTTTTTTTTATTTTTTTTTTTTCTTCGTCCTGTGCATTGTGCCAAATGTTTTTTAATGTTTTTGTTGAACACTTAGTTATCAATGATGCCTCTACGGCTGACTTTTTTTTATATCTGTAAAAAGGAAATTCAGATAACATCGTAAAGTCCCTCCTCTGGAAGCTACTGGCAATGGGCAATGGGTAGCCATTGGTAAAGCTCGCTGAAACTTACCCCCAGTATACAGTGATGTGCTGAGGAGTCTGTGCTTAGGTCTGTGCTATTCGTTGTTTTCTAACGATTAAAACCAGGGATCAAAGCCTTAACAAACATGCTGGCCATGTGGATTGCGGAGGCCCACAGACTCTTTGTGGATGCAACCAGTTCACAGCAGCTTACTTCACCTTTCAAGGAGCTGATGGATTGATGGCTTATGTGGCAACTACCTATACATCAGGCGGGAAGTGTAATGCCGCCTTTCCGAATTGGAAGACAATCCCTTTAACTGAATTATGCTCCGACGTAGGATTTTGCCCCACAATACTTCAACTTTAAAAAATATCCGGGTATTTGCACTGTTTACCAACAGGAAGACCAATTTTAGAATACGCCAGCCATGTTTGATCACGTTATCATACAGGTAGAGGAAGTCCAGCACCGCTTTACTAAAGCTTTGTGTGGCTTACAAAATAACCCCTATGGTGACGAAGTGACTGCTACGGGATGGTCTCCCTTGAATTGCGAAGATTATGGTCCGACCTCTTTTTCACATTTTCCTCACATTAAATTTGAGTATTTAAAGTTCCTTGAGTTCTGCATTAATAGTAGGACACGCGGCCATTCTTCGAAGCAACAGTTTCCAAAGAATTCTTCTTTATTGGGGATATAATCTGGCGTATTTCGGTCATTATCATGGCCTTGGCAGCGGTCGGAAATTTCCTGGTTCAAAATCCCGGAATGTTCCTCCCACTACGAGCCTTCTTTGTCCTTCTTCTACAACGTAAGGTTTAGAAGTCAGCCGATTCAGCCACACAAGTAGTTTGTATCATATGACATAACGCTCCAAGAAACGTATTTACAAAAAAAAAAAAAAAAAACACTAATAAAATGCATAACTTTTTTTTTCAGTCTACTAAAATAGCAAGATTTTGGGCGGATCACATTTCCTTTTTAATCTGGCAAAAAATGGCGGCTCTTTTTCGCGAGAGAGATCAAAACAAAACCATCGCGAGTCGTAAAAAAAAGTCGAGGGAACTTGTCGAAGAAAGCGTTTCTTTTTCGGACGTCGATCTTCCCAGGAATGCCAAGTATGTTTCGCGCAAAACGAAACCGTTCCTTCCCTTCCTCTCTCGCGAGCGCTATTTACCACGTGTTTAAGGAGCGTTCAATGGCCGCGACAGTCGGCTGCGAGAAAACGTGATTGGAAGACTTAGCGAAGGGCATTTTAGGATTGCAGAACGGTTTCGTAATGGCGTCTACATGGACGCGCTTGCGCATCGCCAACGTCACTGGCGCATACTAAAGGGTGGTCTGAACGCTCGCTTGAAACGGAAAACACGTACGATCATCGCTCACGCACCGCGTGTCGCGTGACGGATTAAAACGGAAAATAACTGTCTCGGTGGTATGTTACAATTCCAGAGCTTCTTTGTACAGAGTTGGAAATAATTTCCTTTCTGGCTTAAAGCTTAAATTCTTTTCGTTACTCCTTAAAGACGAACACGGAATTCGCTTCGTAGCACTTAGCATGCACGAGGAGACGGCAGGAAGAGGTTGCTGCGCATGAGCAGAAAAGTGCAGTGCAACGTACGCAAACAACTAAAGACGGGAAAGCCAAAGACTCACAAGAAATAACTAAATACAGATGCGAACCTATTGACGTTGCCTTTTGGACTTATATGTTTAAAAGGAAACGTCCATAGGCAGCATTTAACACGTGCATATATACAAATAAACAAACACTTTCCCATCGCCAAAGGTCCTGAGTTCGTTTCCAAAGGTTTCACAGGTCCTGGGTTCGATTCCCCGCTCAGGCAGTCTAACATGTAAGTCCAAAAGGCAACGTAAATAGGTTCGCATCTGTATTTACCTTAGTGCGCTATAAACAAAGCCCCTCAATAATACCCCGGCTCAGCAGTATCTTCTACAGCGCTCAGAAACCATGAATAAGCCGTCTGCTGACAGATTGAAAACCTTATGAGTTTATTGTTCGTCACTTGGGGTCAACAGGCGGAGCCACCTACCATTCCTCCTATCTTTCCTCCATCGGTTTAATAATTTAGTTGACGTTTCTAACGGTATTGAGGCACACCATGCGTTTATTTTCCTTGCACCTGCAGCAGTTGGCTGCATGTTTACGTTACGCCTAGGTCACCACTGCCAGACAATCAGGAATCAGGCAGACACGTACATATCTAGCTACAAACCATATAGCTAAAAAAAAAAAATACCCACTGCCAAACTGTAGGGCATTGTCATAATCGCTCAAATAGCTGAATAACGTTTACGTCAAGGTTGTCTGCCATTATATGGATGATTTATCCAATAACCAAAACATCTCAAGCAAAACTAAAGCGTTTATTTATGCAGTGACACATTTTCGGTAAAAATATTACAATCTCACACTGTAATGTGTTGTCTTCTTAAGGCTCACTGAGAAACGAATACAACCGTTAGAAAACAAAATGTTAGGTCGGGTTTACGCAAGGACTCGCCTTTGCATTCTCGCAGCTAGAATTTAATCGGAATGACGACGTTGTCGTTGCCATGGTAACAACGTTATTTGTATTAGCTAAATTCGACGTCGTTTGAATAAATGCTAGCAGTCTTATAATCCGTGACAATAAGATAAAGAATTCCTCCTGACCAAATTTTCACAGTCGCTTCTAAACTCTCATTATTCAGCGTTTTCATTGCGAGTCGACATAACTATACCCGCCGCCATGTTGGAATTTCAGATGATTTCTATAGCTTCTAGCTGCGAGATTGCAAAGGCGAGTCGTTGCGTAAATCGGCCCTTACCACAGTCGGTTTTTTTTTTAAAGCGAGCCACCCAGTTAACGGTGGGTATTGGGTTGGCCCTCTCTTAAAGCAGAGTGGGAGAAAATCAGTTTGATGGTTGGAGACGACGTCTGAAACAGTTTAGATGTAAGATACCAAGATGTCATCTGCAAAGAAGAACACACCTTCTTTCAGAGCAAAGCGTTTCTTCATTTTAAAATATCTGTTATGGTTATGTCAATCACGGAGATTAATATTTTTTACGGGAAGAGACAGCCCATCAACAACAACTAAAAAAAAAGCAACTGACGTTATATTATAAAGCCACAGTTCTTACAATGAAAAAATTAAAATAAATAAATAAAAAAAAAACAACTACATAAACACAGACACTGAAAACACGACGTTTTGCCGGTCGTACCAAGCCAATTTCAAGTGTAAAAATGAAAGAAAAAATACCTATATAGCCGCTTACGCCATTTTTTAGCGAAAACATTGCCTCAAATCCAAAAACCGGTATTAATGATTCAAAATCTTCGCTTAGCCGGAATACTTTTCTCAGCTGTAATTTTGTTAATGGTTTCTTCGCTTTGTTACGAGGTTTTGCGAGAAAATTTGGAACAGCGGTTGCAAAAACTAACGCCAGCTTTCCTTGTTAGCGTGAATTTCCATCAACTTCCAAGAATCAACAATAGGTCCACGAAAGTTTCTGTAACATACCTTAGAAGTCGAACGCGTTTTACAAAGCTAAGAAATAAATCAACCATCGCGTGAGTTACGAAGCCAGTGTATAGCACTGGACATGAAACCGATCTTGTGCTGGCTGAAGCTTCGTCAATTCAATCCACCCAAAACCAAAACTGGTAGAAAAACCCCCAAGTCTCCAAAAAACGATCGGCCTTTGAAGGTAGTGATATCATTCAACCAGTAAAAGGCCGCCAAGGTCAAACCAATTTTTAAAAAATAAATAAATACACAAAGGGTAATCTAAATCGCAGACTTGAAAATCTGAAAATTCTTTTAAGTTGGGGTTTATGTGTTGTTGTGAGACCCTGATCCGATAGAAATACTCAATATACTATACGAGTAGTCTATTTCCCGATACTATAATGCTTTGTTCTCCCCTGATGATACTCAATAGTTCCTTGAGAGAAGGATTACATTTATTTCCACCACTTACACTACGTTGTCACTTGCATCAACATAATCTGATACTCTAAAAGGAACAATCACGTTCAGCCATGAGTATATGAAGTCCCACGGAACTTTTAATGTACTCGTGGTTCAGCTGGTATAATTTTTTTTATTTACACTTAAGACTTAAGTTTAGACTTAATCGTCTAAAGCTAACCAAGTGCGCGTTTACGCAACAACTCGTCTTTGTATTCTCGCAGCTAGAAGCTCTAGGAGTCATCTGAAATTCAAACATGGCGGTGGTTATAGTTCTGCCGGCTAGCAGCGAATACAATCAGTAATAGTGCCCTCCCCGGTAGCGCAGTAGTTAGAGCGCCCGGCTTGTAAAACGGGAAGTCCTGGGTTCGAGTCCCAGTCGGGGCAGTTGTCGTTTCCTTCTTTCTCAGACTAGTGTATTGTGGATCCGCACAAGGCCAGTCTTTAATGCAGACTGCTTGCTTAGTTTACCCTTTACCTTGTGATTTCTTCTATATTCAGTAATATGAGTTCAAAAGCGATTGGTAAAATTGTTTCGTCGGGAAGAATTCTTTACCTTATGGTAACGGATCAAACAATGGCAAGCATACGTACTCAAACGGTGTCTGATTTAGCTTAAAGTCCTCTCCAGACAGAAGAAAATGTCGTGCGAATCGATGCGTTACTACGTTCGTACAAGGTTAATATTGCTGCAGTCGTATGGTTAGTGTTATGTTTTAAGGACTAATATTGACGTTTTTGATACACCATCTTGCGTAGCCGTGCAGCCGCGAGCTGCCAGTCTGGTTAGGGCTTAAAACGTCAAACGAGGGGTGTTGTGTAATGGACGACCCAGTCGGGCTCCAGGATTCCCTCCAAA
>JAHWFP010202466.1:1126-18718 GCA_023313725.1 Lithobius niger | reverse complement strand
TCGATAACAAAAAATAAATAAGGAGCGAAAATGTGTAAGATTTTTTTTCCTATGCAAAATCATTTTCTACGACATGCAAGCTATTCTGATTTTATTTGTATGTATTTAAAAAAAACTAAATTAAGAGCTTGTTTTAAAATAATTTTTATCGGATTACGGGTGGAGGGGACAAAATCGTTAAATAATGGGTTCAGTGCTTTTATAATAGTCTAAACCAAGGAACTTGCGTCCCCGTAGCTTCACAACATTAAAACCCAATTTTTATAATTTTAACGGCAGAGGTGGCATAAGTTTTAGTAATGCGTTCAGTCCTTTCTCATAAGACCAGTGAGTATAAAACAAGGAAATTAAATTATGTCCGTTTTTAAAATTTTTTCACGCGTCGGGAAAAAGTCCTGGGAAAAGGTCCTGTCGGGGTAAGGTTTTGTCGGGGAAAGGTTTTGTCGGGGAAAAGTTTTGTCGGGGAAAGGTTTTGTCGGGGAAAAGTTTTGTCGGGGAAAGGTTTTGTCGGGAAAGGTTTTGTCGGGGAAAGCTTTTGTCGGGTAAATGTACGGATCCCGTTTCCTTGTGCATTACCGATCGTCATACGTACGTTGCTGGCAAGAGAAAAATCCTCAGAAATTTGCATATTTTTCCAAGTTGTAAACTTGATGAAACTCGGTGTGAGGGTAGCCCTCGTCCGTACGCACATTTTTCTTTTTTTTTTTGTACATATCACTGCATAGCGCAATTTCATACTAATGCAGCAGAAGCAGTAACTCCATAGTGACTACCCAGCTCGCATCCGGAATCAGTCTTTGAGCTAAGGGTACCTGGAGATAAAAAAAATAAAAAACCAACAAAAAAAACGGCTTCTTTAGTCAAGCTAATGATAGGAAGAGGATTTCTTAGGCCTAAAAAACGTTTTTTGCCCAATCCTTTAGCGCCGGTGCACACGTGCGTTTTTTTGACGCTGCGGCGACGCATCCAATCAATGCACACGTGCGTTTTATTAACGCGCGTTGACGCTGTGGTGCCGCTTCGGTGACGTATCTGCGCGTTCGGTTCCCTAACCTCGTATACAAAAAATTATAGTTTAAAACCAATGAGACGATGTTGCTTTTTTCGCCTACCTCGTGAACAAAAAATATATTTTAAAACCAATGCGATGAATTTTGGTACATTGATGTACTAATTTAAGACGTACCAGGGGAAATTGTTATACATCCTTTGCAGATTAACTAAAAAATTCGGATAAGTTCTGTATCAAAGGATCGTAAGGATTAGCTGGTTGACACAGTGCATTAGCTTATGTTAGGGACGAGACTGAGTCACAAGTTACCTTTACGCCATTTTGGTCCAGGATTAATGATTTTTCGGTGTTGATTGATCGCCTACCAACTGGTACAGCTTAAGAAGGTATGATAGTTAATTGTGACTTAAATGTCCCTAAATAAATAATCTAAATGGGGGAAGAAAAGATTCTAATGAAGTTGGCCGAAAATGGTTCACATGTGGAATGCTTGGGGTTGATGATTGGAATGCCAGAAAAGGCTTCACTTAGTTGGTCGTTTAGGGCACGTAACAATTGGCATGAGCATATGGGATACATCAAGTATTGTTACATGAATAGAAACATAAAATACAACAGATTTAGACAATTACATTATTAAAGGCCAAACATTATAATATGGTTCTTGCTGGGAAAGGGAGGACGGAGTAGTTCCAGCCGAGTGTCGCCAGGAGACGGCGCCGCAGGCAGAAGGAGTACCGGAACCGCACCGACGCACCGGGACCAATGACCCTAGGGCGGGAGCCTCTCTTGGCAGCTCCAACCGACGTGCCGATGTGAAGCCCCGGAACCAATCATGCTGCATGCGACGAACCCTGTCGATACAGAAGGGTGGGGGTGGGGAGGAGGCTGGTTGCTTGCCCTCCGTGGCAAGGGTTTTTAAATTGTGAGACATGAAAAGAGAAAACAAAAGGCATTAGAAAGGTTTGACAACGATTTTTTCACTTGGTCATTACAAAGCCAGTGACGCAACAAAATAGGTTTAGCCCAAAACAACCTTAAACAGGACCATGCTCGTTTGAGAAACAAGTTCCAGCTAACTATTTACATCTTAAATAGGCACCCTTAATAAGCGTCAACGCCCCGACCTGTAACCGGGACCGAAAAGACTTAAATGTAATATTGGTTTGGCTTAAAATTAAATTGGAGGAGTAAAATATGTGTCTTTCTGTTTTTGTTACGCTTAATCAAGTTTTAATGTTGCTTATTGGTTTTTCAATTAAAAGGGTCTTGATAGGATTTAGTTTTGTCATCCTTTAGACACCAAAAGCATAGGTTCGGTTGCATAACAAATGATTATGATCCGTCCTGCATTATTTTGTAGATTACAGCGAAAACAGGACAACCCAAAAGGGGACTGTAAACCAAATTATTGGTCACAGTATTATTTACAATATTTACAAGTCAAAAATCGGTAAGGTTCAGACCGGAACAACGCTGAATAACGTTTAAAGTTCGACGGTACTGAAGTCAATATGACGTCACAGGCGGATGGCCCATGACGCAACAAAAATTCAAGTTGGAAAAGAGAACCGTATGTCTTTAAAAAAAGAAAATACGTCCTTAAAAAAAAGAATTAGTATTAATGTTGGTCCGACCGGAAGGTAAAGTTAATGAAGCTATTAGGTTCAGCAATGAATGGTACACTCTGAAAAGAGTAAATCGTTGTTGTATTACAAAATTGATCTAGACACACGCTAGTGTGTCGCCGCCAAGTAGACGTTTTATTGTTGTTGGAGCTTAATTGTCAGAGCGTAATTGTTAGAGTGATGGCTATGGGCCAAGGCTCTTGTAAATAAATTCAAATTCAAATTAGAGTGTTATTGTTGTCAGATGGCGGCTCACTAGCCTGAAGTTGTGTTAGAAGCGCAGGTCGGTGATTTGGAGGCGTCACAAGCTCAAAGTAATTCAGGCGAAGGTGATTCACCTCCAGCACGGAAAAAAAAGCGTAGCAACCGCTCACGCCCAAAGGCCAGTGAGAAGATAAAAGAAGCTACTGTGGTAAGTGGTGCGATTTCGCAGCAAGTGGTGTGCGAGGATACTGCTCAGCAAATTCTGCCGTGCGAAGATGTCATGTGTCTGGCGGTAGGACATGAAGTTGTTGAGGATAGAATTGAAGTTGTGCAAGGAAATGTCATAGATTTAAGCCCACAAATTGATGAGCATAATTATTGTGGAGATCCTCGCGACAGGGAACAGTGTAGTATAGTTCCTGCGGTGTCTGATTTTTGTTTTGGTGAGCAAAGTGATAGCTGTGACATGGATGCGATCCATGATAGTTGTAATAGTGCACAAGTGCACGGAAATGTTGCAGTGTTTGATGACAATGTAGATGTGTTTCAAAGGGTGGGTGAACAAGTGGAAGAGGGGAAGGGAGTAGGCTAATGCTTGTGTTGGTTAGGTTAGAAAATTTTCGGTCTAACATTCTGCCAGTTTACACCATATTCGATTGCCTCCTGGAATGTCAGGGGTATTAGGGGCAGAATTCCAGATATAGAAGAGCTGCTCCAGAGGGTTCATGTTTTAGGTGTTCAAGAAACCAATCAGCAAAATTTTACGAATGCTGCGGCTTTTCAGTCGGATTTCATTTCTAGTGGGAAGGGAGTTGGTGTGTTTATTAAATGGGCTGTCCCATATGTGTTGTGTCCCATTCTTGAGGAGTATGCGGGTCTAGAGGCTTGTGCTGTGAGGATCTTTATGCTAAAGCAGTGGGTGTCTGTTGCTGTAGTGCATGCGAAAACTGCACGAACAGTTGATGAGTGGGAATCCTGGTTTAAGCAGTTCCCGCGCCCACTCATAGTGTGTGGGGACTTTAATGCCCATCACTATGATTGGGGGTCTGTCCGTGTTGACACACGGGGTCGGTGTTTGAGCAAAGCACTTGAGCGGAGTGATCTTCTTGTTGTTCATGATGGGACACCAACGTTCTTGCGTTGGTACGGGGGTATTGCTCAAGAATCTGTTCTTGATTTTTTCCTGTGTTCATCTGGAATTGAAAGTACTTCCAGTCTTGTGTTTCCGATGATCAACGGGGCAGTGATCATTTCCCTGTGGTTCTATTGCCCCGCGGGGACTGTGGTCCCCCCCGACAGCAGTTGAGGTCGAAACCATGTGTTTCCAATGGCATTGTGGATGAGTGGATTGCAGTGAATGGGATTGCTGTAAGTCCGCGCAAGAGGGAGTTTAAAGCTGTGACGAAATCGAAAGCTCAGCCAGCTTGGTGGACAACTCTGTGTACGCTGGCAGTTCGGGACAGGAGACGAGCGTATAGGCGCTGGAAGCGACATCCTAGTGATGCTTCCTGGTTTGAGTACCAGGGGACGTCTAAGGAGTCTGCCTATATTATTCGTAAGGAGCGAGACCAGTACCCTGACAGGGTATGTGGTCAGGTCTGCTCGGCTGCATCCCTTACCAAAGCCTGGCAAGTTGTGAATGGGAGTTCACATCGTCTATCTCAAATGTGGGTCCATGATCCGAGTGAACAATCTACCACTGTTCTGAGAGGAGAGGCGATGGCTGACGCCTTCTGTGAGAGATTTGCGAGTGTGTACGCACTGCCAATTGGCCTGCGACCTCCTGTTCCTATGCGGAGCATGGTCGAGAACTCTCCTGTGGATCTTCCGTGGGAAGAGGCGGAGTTTTCTTCAGCATTGGCCAAGTGTAAAGATAGCAGTGCTGCGGGGATTGATGGTATTTCGTATAGAGCTCTCCGAGGCCTGCGGCAGTCAGCCATTACGGATGGTGTCGCACTCCTCAGGTCCATATTTTCAGGAAGTCAGATCCCTCCGGCCTGGTTGTTCACCATAATTGTACCTGTTCATAAACCGGGGTCTGTCCGGTCTCAAGTGACCAACTATAGACCGATCTCACTGTTGTCGAATTTTCGCAAAGTTTATGAACGGATGATTGTGAGGAGACTGGAATCTCATCTTGAATATTATGACTGCATTGCCCCGTCTCAATTTGGATATCGAGCAGGGCGTAGTGCTCAGGATGCGATAATGTACCTTTTGTCCGGTATCTATGAGTCGTGGATCCAGGGGCTGACAGTGGTTGCAGTGTTTCTGGATATAAAGGCTGCTTATGATACTGTCGAAGTCGAGTGGGTTCGTTACAGCCTGGTGAACATGGGAGTTGGCCGGCGACTGGTTAATGCGATCTGTGCTCTTTTGGGAGTTCGCCAGTATGCCACGAGAGTGAGTGGTTTTTGGTCTGCTTCAGCGAGTTCCAGTAGAGGACTCCCTCAAGGGAGCTGCCTTAGTCCTCTTCTGTTCGCTGTTGCTATCAATGACATTTTGGTTGAAGTTGGTGTTGCAAACAACATTGTCTGCTATGCAGACGATGTGGCGCTGTGGTTTGCTGGCACAGATCCTGAGGCTTGTTGCAGGAGTGCAGAGGATGCTGTTGAGCGCATCTCTTCGCTCCTTGCCACCAGAGGTCTTCTCCTTGCTCCTGCAAAAACGGAACTCGTTATTTTTAGCAGATCTAGAGTAAGGCGTACGACTCCTCTCTCTATTTGTGTTGGGGGCACAGTGATCGAGCAGGCATCGGGCGTCCGTTACCTTGGAGTGTATCTGGACGAGCGGCTGGAATGGACTCAGCACACAGCGACTCTGCGTGAGCGGATACGGTCGAGGACTTCTGTTCTCAAACGCCTTTCGAGGATTAAGGGCATGAAGCGTGGCCCACTTCTTGCGGTCTTCAGGGTTTTCGTTCGAGCAGTCCTTGATTTCCATCTGCCCTTTCTGTGTCATATGCAAAGGCACATCAAGACTCTGCAGACAGCTATCAATGAATGTCTTCGCGTGGTCACAGGATGTTTTGTGACGACATCTGTTCAGGCTCTATGGGTGGAGGCCTGCGAACCTCCTTTGCATGTCAGAGCTGCTGAGCTACTATGCTTGTTGGGGCTACGGAACATTTGCAGGGGCCCGAATGACAGTGTTGGCCGGATTATCAGAGATTATGGTGTCCTGCGCCCGGCAGCTCTAGTTGCTCTGGGTCCTCTAGGATGTGCGGCCCATTGGCTTCAGAAAGTGTCCTCGGTTGAGCCTCTGCGAGTCGCACGGGTTGTCCCATTTAGCCCATGGGTTTGGTGCTCTCAGTTAGGTGACGTTTTCCTGGCTTCCAATACTAACTGTGAAATATTTTGTGATGCGTCATTTCATTGGAACTTGCATTCAGGTGGTATTGGTGTTGTCATCCCCTCCCTCAAAGTGTTTTACAGTAGAAAACTGCAGGGAGTGTCCTCTAGCACTATGGCTGAGTTGTGTGCTGTTTCTGTCGCCTTGGACCTGGCCCTGGATGCAGGTTTGACGTCCTTCACTGTTTTCACTGACTCGCAGCCGACGCTGAATACTCTGCGCCATGCTGTACTGTCTCTCGACCTCAGTGAACCAATTGTTTATGAGATCTGCCATAAACTTCATGTTGCATCTTGTATCGGGGTGGTGCGTCTCCTATGGATCAGAGGGCATAGTGGTGTCAGTGGCAACGATCTGGCGGATGGACTTGCGAGGGAGGCCTGTCACAAGCATGCAGATGTTATATTCCCAGTTTCCCTCCCAGTGCTGAAGCGTCCTGCTTTGCAAGCGTGGTTTTTGAAGGAATGGAATGGTGAATGGAATGGAGCCATTACCGGCCGCACTTTGTACCGCTTCCACCCCGAATGCTTTAAGGTTTCCCCCCTTGATAATCTCCCGTTATGGCAGTGCACAACGATCTCTCGTCTTCGCACTGGTCACTCCCTTCTCCGTGCCCACCAGCACAGGATGGGCTGGGTAGATTCTCCGGACTGCTTAGCATGTAGACAGCCTCAGACCCCACAACATCTCTTGTTTGAGTGCAGAGGTCTTCATTTACACAGGCAGAAATATGCAACTATTAGAATGGCCCATGATTTAGAAGAACTTCTCTCTCTCAGTGCTGGCATAGGAGTGTGCCGGCGTCTCCGCGCAGTGGCACGGTTTGTTAAAGAGACCGGGATACGAGTGTGAGCCTGCTTCTTTCTTCATCCTGTTATGTTATTACTATTCTTGTCACGTTGTTCCTGTTGTTTCTGCTTTGTTGCTGTTGTGATGATTAGGCGGTAGGGTGTAGTGTGTTGTATTTTCTGGATTAATTTTTGTGGGGACGCGTGGCTTTGGGCCGAGGTCCCTCGGCAATAAAACTCAAACTCAAACTCACCTTCATCTTACCCGGGATACGAGTATAAGCCTGCCCCCTTCTTCTTCCATCCTGTTATGCTGTTATGCTGCTGTTGTTGTGGTGTTACTTTCTTGTTACGCTGTTCATGTTCTTCTGAGCATTTTCTAGTTTGTGGCTTGTTGGAGTTGTGATATGCGGTAGTGTGTAGTAAGTTGTATTTGCTGGATTAGTTTTTGTAGGGACGCATGGCTTCGGGCCGAGGTTCCTGGCAATAAAACTCAAACTCAAACTCAAACTCACTAGCAGACGTGTCTTTTAACTGAAACCAACTTATACGTGATTTCAGCATACTGCTGTAAATTCCCCATGCGGTAGAAATCTTTGCAAATCGTTTGAATCAGGTGTCTTCGGTCCAGTAACAAAGAAAACGTCAACACGAAAATGTGGGAACGTGTCCTTCATGGAGAAAAAGTGTCCTCAATAACGTTGATTAGTGTTACTGGTAACTATTAACTAGTAACTAGTCCGCAGGCTCCCATGTTAATTTCCACAGGGTATAACGACACGTCTACAGCTCATTAGGGAAAGTTGCCAGATCTAAATTTCGGCAGACAGGTAAAGCGTCATATGGGGAAATGCCTTTTTCTAAATTGGGGGTTGCAGCTAGAAGCACGTGGCCCTGAAGTGGCTCGTAAGTGCAAAATTATTGTTGTAACCATTGTTTGTATTGTCATTCAACAGTAGATTATAACATGCTTAAGTGCTGCAAGCTTATCGTTTCAGTACTTATATTGTCAAAATGCACTGTTTTTGCTAATAGGTGGTTCACTAAGAGACAGAATATCTTTATCTTTTATTGCAAAGATTTGGTCTTGTTTTTTAAGGTAGACGAATCCAAACTGAATTATCTGCCCGACCACGATAAAAGGGACAATTTTTCTGGAAAGAAGATTAGGAAACAAAATGCACATCGTCAGCACAGGTGGGAACGTGTTCTTTATGGAGAAAAAGTGTCCTCAATAACGTGACGCGGACATTTTATTTTATGTAGACTTACTGTTCTTGCAGTCTAGTGTAAGTGACGAGTAATTTTAAACAGTTGAAGAGTTGATTAGTTTTAGTAATCTTCGTCTGCCGCCAGAATATTAGAACTGTATGAACATTTACCATTCCGTTAGTTTGTAGTATGTGTTCATAATGATTAACGTTTACCTCGGGAGAGCCAAGTGAAGGGGGATGCGCTGATTGAGTGAGCGAAGCGAACGTAAATCAGCGTTTGTTAGCCAGTGCGCTCAAAAATCGGATTAAATAGACTTAAACATGCGAAACATGGGCATACAATTCGCCAAACCATGTCCATTTGGCTGGTGTAACGGCTAATTGGGCAATAGCAAACGTAAGAATTATGAATTAGAAAATTTATAGACACTCCAGACAAAAAAGGTAGAGGTCACTATTAGACAGTGGAATTCTTTGTATTCACAGGCCTATGAAAGTTCTGATATCCACCCAAACCAAAACTGGTATAAGAGCAGCTGCCAAGTTTCCAAGAAAGGTCGGCCTTTCAAAGTAGTGATATCATTCAACCAGGGAAAGACCGCCAAGGTTAATCCTATTAGCCAAGTTAATCGCACGGAATAATACTTTGGACGTTAAATGAAAACTTGAAGATTGCTACCGCTAGTAGCAATCGTCTAGTTTTCATTTAACCTTCGACTTATTAGTAGGTGCGATTAACTTGGCTAATAGGATTAACCTTGGCGGCCTTTCCCTGGTTGAATGATATCACTACTTTGAAAGGTCGACCCTTTTTGTAAACTTGGCGGCTTCTCTTACCAGTTTTGGTTTTGGGTGGATACACATAACACGTCATTAAACAATGTTCCCAGACGGGAATAAAATATAGAACAGGGAATGGTCTCAACAATGATCGTTGATGTTGATAACGAGGAAGTACACCTTTGTTATGGACAATAAGCGCTTTGTGTTGACCGAGGAAAGCATTGTTACAATTTCATTGTTGTGGCGGAAAAAAGAATCGCGCAATCTAAGAACCCGATCCGCCATGTATCCATCGTCTGAAAGGCTAGAAAGCCTTAAGGATGGAAGAACGCCGTTGATTTCCTAACGACTTATTTCTAGACTAATTATTAACAGTTTGATAATACAACTGACCCTGGAAAGGTGAGTCCAGGGCAAGAAATTAGGTTAATATAGGGAGTGAACAAGCACAAGGGTGCTTTATAGTTAGGCTGTCGTTGCTCAGAGTGCTTGGGAATTATGTCAGTTTTCGGGCAAATTACCATCATTATAACCGTAATCGTTACTCTACTATAATCCGTATCATACGTTGTTTTCTTTTATTGCATCCTTTCATTTAACTGCACTCATTCACTTGATTTGATTGATTCAGGGAAGACTCGGAACACATGCACTCACTTTTCAGCCAGCCCATAAGTTTCACTGTATGGCAGTTTTGCGTTCCTGTGAACTATTGTAATTATACTCCGAATTTCAATATGTTTTGTAATTAACTCTTTCCCTGTATATTGTGCTGTTTGGAAGATAGAATGCAGATGACCTTGAATGCTGCTTTTAAGGTCATTGCAAATGTTTTCATGGCTTCGCCATATCTGACTTACATTACAAACATGTCTTCAGAATTACCAGTAATATTATACCGGCAGCTAGTGACGTGTGGCGATATGTGTACGTTATGGCCATTGGTCATACACGAGCTATGACAAAAACACGTCAGTGCAAATGTTGGCTTCAGTGCACAAAAATAATATCCTGAGCGCGGTTATGTGAATTGGTTGATTGCGTAAGAAATTACAGTAGGGAATAGCAAATGTAACAAAATCTAACAAAATCTAACAAAATCTAACAAAATTAATAAGATTTAGGGTACGACATGTTTGTGCAGGTGTTTGTAGCACATGCAACTAACCGGTGTTCGGCCATGAACCGCCTGTCGAAGTTCGAACAAATATTTCAACAAATTGACTGTCTGCCATAGAAACATGCTGTCTACGTCAACTAGTAAGTGGTGTCTCCCTTTCCGAGATCAGTCAGCAAGAAAGAAGTCCTTTTTGTGGACACTTAGGGAACTAATTATTGAGATCAAGTAGAGTTGCCCCCTATACCCTGCCCCCGTAAATAAATTTTCTACTTCTGGTTTCTTTAGGTCGAATGTCAGTGGTTACATGTGCTTATACAAACATGTGCACAAACATGCGCTAACTGTATACTTCTTCAACATCGTTACGTTGGCGATTCCTTACTGTAACTATTACATGCAGTAAACCGACTGACACAACTGATAAGTGCAGTATTTATTCAGTGATGCCAAACATTTCCACTAATGTGTTTTGGTCACTGCTCGTGCTATTGTTGACCGATATACATGCTGATTTCTGCATTCACCATGAAATGACTACCCGCACATATCTCAGATTGAGACCGGTGCTCTATTCATAAGTCGATCCTCCTGTCCGGGATTTTTTTTAATTTTTGCATGAGGTGCAGATGCATGATAAGATCTAGATCTGGGGTTTGTTTAACATCTCTGAAACGTGTGGCCCATTGGCTAGCAGGACCACATCACTGTGACTGAGGGTGCGCTAATGACCTCGTTGTTGACTCGCCATTAAGCCTCAATCCCCCCCCCAAGGAACCGGAAGTGTAAAATTTATTTAAGGGGGCAGGGTAAGGGGCACTTCTTGACGATCTTCATATGTAGTCCCTCCTTGGTGACCGGCATTTCGACATTTGATACCACCTGTCTATTGTGCATTAAAGCCGCTAATATACTCTACGTAAAGTTGTGAGAAGCCATTCCAAGTTTCTAATTAGAGATAACGGTACGTTAGTATGTATATATATACTAACGTACCGTTATCTCTAATTAGAAACTAAATGTATATAATCGCTTAGTTGCGACAATCCGTCGACAAAGTGCTCCTAGCTTCTATCAGGCAGTGACGCTCCTCCTCAACCACAGAACACGTTACGGGGGAAAAAAACCAATGTTCGAGTTAGCCTACGCTACCCTACAAATTTCTCATCCGACAATTCGAGGACAGCTTTGAGGGTAAACGTAAGCCAGTTGTGTGCAGTGGTGTACGTGTGCCCCTCGCTGAGAGCAATTTTAGTTCGTTTCCTACTTGTCGACCGCCAGGGGCGCATGGGTCTCACGAGGTGAAGGACATGAGAAGCCTCTTCCGGCGTCATTAGATCTTCCTGCTCCAAAACGCAGGAAATGGTCGCTTGCAGTTTTGACGTCATCCGCCTCGCGAATCGGTAATGTAATTGAAGCGAGTTTGGAGTTAGACGCCGGGAAATATCGGGGGCCCTGCGATGACCTTCCTCTTCTGATAACTCATCTCACGGCGCATTAGTGCCGCATAACGACGTTACCATTGGCCCTATCACGATTTGGAGGCGCTGGCAACCAGGGTGGGGCAGTTTAGGATCTAAAGCTGAGCTTTGAGGTTACATCGGGGCGTTTTGTTGGCGAAGGGCACTTGAACGGAGGCAGCTGTATGAAATTATTGAAATTGGATTACTGTATAGCCATTTAAATGCGTTATGGATTCTTTTTAAGCTTTAAACAATACGGAAGGTGCTTTAAAGAATGTGTCGATCACAAGTTGAATGTCACATATCGTATGATTCACATACGAAAATGTGTAACACAAACTTACTAAAATGGCGCAATTCTGTGGGCCTCTTAAATTAACACTATGCGGTTGGCTAGACAGGTTAGGTATGGTAGGTCATACAGGTCAATAGTTTCATCAAATTGTTGCACAAACTGACTAGCAAATGCTCATTTTCGTTCGCATCGCTCACTCAATCAACGCATCCAGTGACTCAAATCCCCCCCCCATCCCAATGATAATTATCCCCCTCTTTCTAATGAATACTTCCACTGTATTCTTTCATGTCAATGTTCACGCTGACCGAAATAACAGTGCATCACGTAACTATTGTGCGCGCGGCGTATCTTGAGTCCTGGAAGTATTTTACGAGCGCTACGTCTTCCTGGAGGGGGCGGCTTTAATCGACGGCCGCCATTGTTTTTGTAACCATCTTGGATATCAACAAGGCACTCTGCTACCAAAAACGTACAATCGATTATCTGTGTTCGTTCTGCAGCGAACTCAAAAGAGGCCGCGCACACTTTGAAAACAGTCCTTCGGCTAATGATCTCTACTTTCTAATGATCACTATGATCACTTATTCTACTAGCCATATTCATGTTCATGCCTGCAGAAATAAATAAGGCGGTCTCGAAGCTGCCCCTTCGAGAAGCACGCTTTCCTGAAAAGCTTTCCCGCAACAATCCCTCCAACCAAACGCGCCGGCCGTTGCATTTTCTCTGACCACTTGTGTAATTTTACAGGGTGAGGCAAAGGTCTGGTCACACGCAAATAACTGCCGATGTAATGGTCCTATGTTAATTCTGAAGACACATTTGGGAACCACTTCCACAGCGGCTCCAAGCGCGTCCACCATCGATCTGTATACGTTGGTTGTACTATCTCCGTTGGTGTAAAGGGTAAATTAAGGTCGCTGTTTCTCGAAAATAAGGTCAGTTTTTTTCAAATTTACCTAACCTAACCTAAACTAACCACATAAGACCAGAATAAGATTCACGCGCCGGAATCATCTTGCTCGGAGCTTCTGCGCTAGTGGACCCCACATTTGTAATGTAAGTCAGATATGGGGAAGCCAATGAAGATATTTTCAATGACCTTGAAAAAAGCATTCAAGATCATCTGCATTCTATCTTCCAAACGGCGCAAGATACAGCAAAAAAAGTGAATTACAAAGTTGTACGCGAGCATCAAACATGACAAACTGCGAAAACAGATTAAAAATCGTAGCATAATTGCAATAGTTATGAGGAAAACAAAATAGCAACAAAGTCTTCCCTGAACGTTTTAACTGCCATGCAGTGAGGCTTAGGGGCTGCCTCTACAAACGAATGCACTATGTGATGCGAGTCTTTCGTGCGTCAATCAACGCAAGTGAACGAGTGCAGTTCAGTATGCAATTAACGAAAACAACGTATGATACGGATTAGGCCTAAATTGTGCCATCATTCACAACACATAAAGCCACGTTCGGTATGTGATTATTTTCTGATTTTACATTTTATATTTTTTTTCCGGCGCTTATGCCCCTTTGAGTGACATCCAGCCCGGTTGCCACAATCGCCAAAACGCATTTTTGTTACGAAATGCCCATACTTCATTTCCGATGGCAGATCAACTTTTTTTCTGGGAAAGTGGGGGTGGTCGAAAATTACATCCCACTTTTCACCCCCTGCAACTAGAAAACGTACGACTAATGTATTGTTCAGGGATGATTATTTTTCTTGCGTTGTGAAGTGTATGGTACCATAATGAAAAATATATATATATATATTTGACGTAAACAGCTAATAAATCGAATTTTTCAAAGATTTTTCTCCTCGTTCTTTGGGGCACTTTCAAGAGATAATGATTTAAGAAGCTGTTAAAAAGTTCGGGAATTCGAAAGTCCAGGGTTTTCCCATCTCTGGGTTTAAGTGAGGGCATTCGTAACGGCAAAACGTTTTTTCATTGCCGTGATTGTTTCGACCGACCTGGAAATCACTCAACAGGGCATTAGGCTTCGGCCAAAAAAAAAAAATGTAAATTCAGAAAGTAATCACATACCGAACGTGACTTTCTGTGTTGTGTTAATTTCTAATCCGTATTCGTGTTCGCTTACTGCAATCTGAAATTAAACTGCACTCATTGCTGCAGAAAAGACATGGCTCGCATTCACTCGCTTGTAGAGGCAGCCCCTACGCTTCACTGCATGGCAGTCAAAACGTTCAGGGAAGACTTTGTTGCTGTATTGTTTTCCTCATAACTATTGCAATTATGCTACGATTTTCAATCTGTTTTCGCAGTTTGTCATGTTTGATGCTCGCGTACAACTTTGTAATTCACTTTTTTGCTGTATCTTGCGCCGTTTGGAAGATAGAATGCAGATGACCTTGAATGATTTTTTCAAGGTCATTGAAAATATCTTCATTGGCTTCCCCATGTCTGACATACATTACAAATATGTCTTCAGACTTAACTCTATATCGGCAGTTATTTGCGTGTGCCAGACTTTTGCCTCACCCTGTATAGTATACTCCATTGTAAACCATTTTTAAGTGTAATTCCGGTGGATATTTTCACAGACTGGCTGGTTAGCTCCCCTAAAATAATCATTGACTGATATTGATCATGTTATCAAGCTTCAAAAGAAAATATTTACAATAACGACTGTCAAAAAACAACGTCATCATTCCTGCAAATGTTAAAAAGTTTTGCCAGTCCACTGTTAGTATGTTTACAGTGTTAATTAACTTCTGCAGAATTAATAAACACGGTACAACTTATTTTGTAACCAACTACACTACACGACGAGTGAATCTAATAGTTATGTCATTCAGCATAAATTTTCTAAAGAAAAATTATACAAATACTGCTACTTCCTTGCCACCAAGATTTACAATAACATAAGCAGCTACATAAAAAATATTACTGAAAGTTGATCATTTCCATAAATGCCTGTTTAGGTGACTAATGGATATCAGTACAGTGTCCCTTGAAAATGTATCTAAAGGTTTAAATTGAAGAATGTGTTCAGAAATTTTAGTAATTTAAATATGTTGTGTGTTTTTCTTCGTACCATAACTTTTTATGGTTATTTATTTACTTTTTGAACTATGATACCCATTATGTGACAGTGTGTAACGTTTTCATCGCGGTTCCTCTTTTGATTGTATTTGCCTTCTTTTTTAAGATCTTTTCTGTTTACGTATATTTACATTAATAATTTTGTTGCGCAAGTTGATGACAAAGATTATGGAGTAAAAAAGCACAGAAACAGATTATTAAAGAAAACCCAAGCAGTGATGCAAAATAAAATGACGAACAACGTTTCAAAAATTATCAATTTTCGTTATAAGGTCTATGAATTAACATTTTAAAACATGGCAAGGCCACTAAGTCATCACATATTCAAAATCACAACATAATAATTTTCAAAGAATAAAAGCCGAAAACCACCATTTCGCCTCGCAAAACTTGCAACTAGGATTTCCAAGCATCAGGTCCGGTTATACATTTCGACCACCGTTTTCTGTCTCTTTTGAGAGGAAAAATGGTGGTTTTCGGCTTTTAATCTTTTAAAATTATTATGTTGTGCTTATAAAGATGATGGCTTAGTGTGCCTTACCATGTTTTAAAATTTTAATTCATACCCTGATGACGAAAATTGATAATTTTAGAAACGTTGTTTGTCTTTTTATTTTGTGGCGCTGCTTGGTTTTTCTTTTTAAAATAAGTTGACATATGTAATTCTTGTTTGTTTTTTTTTTGTTCCTTTTTTGTATGGTTCGAGCATTAGCTCTTGTGGGGTGAGGGCAAATACGACGTTTTTTTACTGTTTGCCAGGCTTAATAAACCAATTTACTAACTCATTCTGATCTAATCGTTTGTTTTAACCAAGTTCTCCTCGTCTAATCTATGCTGCTAATTTCGTTTCATTAATCTTCTTTCTTCAATTACATTTCACTCTCCAAATAGAATCCCAATTTCCCTTTGCTGGAAATTCTCCCGATTACAGCCTCGTCCTTAGTCAGCAGACGAGTGCACCTCGTTTATGCTGGATTACAAAGGCTCAAATTGACACAAATGACACGAGTCGACCAGTTTTCCATGTGGCAACTTGGGCTATTTTCGAAAACGCGCATGAAGCCTAGGGAAAGAGACGCCTGGCAAGGATGTCGTGTGTGTGTTTGTATATTTAACGATAAGTAAATCTTGAAACTTTGTCCGATTTGACCCGCAGTACAGAAGCCCTTGCTACGGATCATTTAATGACAACATCCCGCAGCAACGTACATTGTGTTGGTGAAGAGGCGCGGACGTAGATGAGGGCTAGGTAAACATAAATCCCACCTGCCCGCATCTGGCCGTGAAGCTAATTCCCGGGGGCTGCGAGGTACTTCAAGAATTAAGGGAAGACTTACCAACTTTACAATAACAATGCGCGGTTGGCTTTTGCAACCCTTTTGACAATGTTATTGTTTGTTATGAAAGAAATATTTTTTTTTCTGAAATGCAGAACGTGTCATCGTTGCAACTTCGGTGAATGTATGAAGGGAGCAAAGCTGCAACCAGAAAAAAATGAGTAAACACATTTTAATAGCCTCTGATTGGCTCGGTGACGTAGGCAAGTCAGTTACGGACTTGAAATTAACTGATTCTGTTCCACGACGGAATTGATTTTGAGACACTGAATCTATATAACTAAAGAGTCCCCGGCCTATCTTGAGTTCGACCCAGAACGTCACAGATAATCAATTGTATGATTTTGATAGCAGAGTGCCTTGTTGATATCCAAGATGGTTACAAAAACAATAGCGGCCGTCGACTAAAGCTGCCCCTTCCAGGAAGACGTAGCCGCTCATAAATACTGCAGGACTCAAGACAGGCCGCGGACACTATAAGATCGTAAAATTTGTTTGTTTGTGCATGTATCCGCAGTGGGAATTCAACGGAAATGCACAGTACTGATGACGTCATGTAATTTTCTAGGCCCTGGATCTAACTAAATCTAATGACAGCTTAGGCGACTGCTAACGGGAAATCACAACAATTCTCTATAAAACCGGCCGTATAAGGGGGGACTACATTAGTAAATACCTAAAATTGATTGATTTTTTTTTTTTTTTTTTTGGTGTCCAGCTCCTTGACTTGAACTGAATTTAACTTGTTTAGCTACTGAAATATACAATCACTTGACACTGATTTAATTGGCCATCGATCTAGTATATAGGATTTGTGCAAGTTGGCTTGAAAAATCATTCTTGGAATGGCACCATCGACAAACTACACTCAGAAAAAAATGTTATGTTGTCTCACACAATATTTTGTTCCTCGCAAAATAATTGTTGGTTAACCATTCGACAACAAAACCTGTATCAACGGATGGTAAGGTTTAGATGGTTTACAGCTTTACTGACTTACATTAAGGATTAGACTGAGTCAAGAATTACCTTTCTTGTCATTTTGGTTCAGGTTTAATGATTAATTTGATGGTGATGCGCTTGCCCGCCAATTGGCACGGCTTAAACGGATTGTGATAAATTTATGGCTGAAAGATCCCTAAACAAGTAAGCTGAAGTGTCCGCGGCCTATCTTGAGTTCTCCGCAGAACGAACACAGATAATCGATTGTGCGTTTTCAGTAGCAGAGTGCCTTGTTGGTATCCAAGATGGTTACAAAAACAATGGCGGCCATCGATTAAAGCCACGCCCTCCAGGAAGACGAAGCCGCTCACAAAATACTTGCAGGACT
>JAHWFP010202453.1:0-11490 GCA_023313725.1 Lithobius niger | reverse complement strand
CCTTTGATGCCATACATGTGGGCTCGCAGATTTGCAGCCGCCACAACGTAGTCTAAATGTAAAGCCTGAAAAAATGAAATAAAAAAGATAAAATTAGCCTTTACTTCTCCTGAAATTCTAACCTTGAATTATTGGCCAAACATAATTTATTTATGCTCGATGCTCAAACCTATTAAGCTTTTAAGCTTTCGTAGCTTCCCACCAGGTGGCATCCCGGAGCACACCCCAGCAGGTTTTTCCAACTGTCTCCTACTTTCGTTTGGCAAATTATCTGCTTCGGCAAGAGCTGGAGAAAGTGGGTTGGTTTATGTGAAGTACAAAAATATGATGCTCAAATTAAAAAAGTCAACATGAATCAATGTTCGCGGCATAAGACAAAAAATTAAAATTGGTTTGTCCTATCTTCATCAGGCTGCTTCAAAACCTGTTTTCTTCTGTTTACATCACTGTTCGACACTTTCTTCGTTGAGGATTTTAAAATGTCACAGTGCTTACTTTGAAAATGTGAGTCCATGTATACTTCTTGATTTCAAAGGAAAAGGATATTTACCGTTTCAATATCCTTTCAAATTTTCGGCAGCCTGGTTTTTCTGGAGTTGGAGGAGCAGAACGACTGCCTTCATAAGGCTCCCTCACCACCGCTCACTTCATTGTGATTGTTCGTCTCCTATTTGAATGCGACGCGGGGCCATAGCCTTCATAACTTGCAGTCCAACTCTTAACAATGTGCATCTAAGAAACCTAGAATCCCTGGCTATTCAACACCACAGCCAAGAGAAGGCTGTACTGATGAATATCCAGGGACCTTCTAACCCATACATCCAGTTCCTGCTGAGAGGCGAGTTTAATAAGTTGCTGTGGGAGAAGTGGTGTACTGGCCTGCAAGTTACGGAGGCTATGGCCCCGCGTCGCATTCAAATAGCCGTCAAAAGATCACGACGAAGTGAGCAGTGATGTGGTAGGTAGCCTTCGAAGACAGTCGTTCCGAGTCCCTCAAACTCCAGAAAACCCAGACTGTCGAAAATTTGCAAAGATATTGGAATGAAATCCTTTCGTTGAGGATGTTTTTAAACGCGGTGGGTCAGCGTGAGGAAAGATCACCTAAGAACATAGTAAACACCAGGGAAGAGTATACAGGCTGCCATGTGTAGAGTGCAGTGCCGTTTATATAGGAGGAACGTGAAAAGAAATTCGCTACTGTGTCAAGCAGCACATGGCAGACACCAGAAGCTAAATGGAAACACGCAGCGTTGCAGTACACCACATGGAAACCTTCCTTGTGTCTAAGTCAAGAGACCTTCATTTAAGGAGCCTGGCGTCCCTGGCTATTCAGCGAGAAGGCAAAACTGATGAATATCCAGGGACCAGCCAATCCTGGATACAGTTTCTGCTCTGTAGTAAGTTTAATACCAAGCTGCATGAAAATGGAGAACCGGCCTTACAAGTTGTGGAGGCTATGCTCGGCTGCCGATTCAAAAAACAGACGATCGATCATGATATAATGACGTGATTGTTCCGTTTCTGCCTAATGAAGACAGTCGTCTGAGCCCCTACATCTCCAGATTACTGAATTTTTAACAAATCTTGCATGACTGTTGAACATTTACAGAAGATATTGGTAACGATATTTTTTTTTTAATTTGCATTGTGCGTATACTGTGCTAGGAAGATGATTCCAGAATTTCAAAGTAAGCGATACAACATTTTTAGAGTACGATTCTTGTATTCAATGAAGTGGGTGGGTTGTATTTTAGGATAAGTAAGAAAACGTTAATTTTAAAGATGAAATTAGTTTTTACTTATCCTAATATACTTTAGTCATTATCTTTATATTGTTTATATAAATGCTCAAAGACCTTAAATTTCATGTTAAGAGGCTTCCATAGCTCTCCACTGGGTGGTGTGCATACTGACTCCTAGAATGCAGAGAGAGATAGGGTAACGTATATTTTCATATAGGCAATAAACACAAACTTTAACCAGTTGGCCATTAAGTTTGTCTTTTTAGTTGCCATGAAAATATACATTACCCGATTTATTTTAGCACACACTGCAGGAACCGTACCTTCTTACGGTCCGTCGAGAAGCCAGTTGTCGCAAAGGCAAAGCTGGATCATAGGTTGCTGCAATAGCCAAACCAAGAATGCGGCTTGAATGTATAGCAGTCGCTAGCAGGTTCCGGGACAAGGAGAAAGCAGATGCCAAATGACGACTGGATTCCCTTTAACCCATTGAGAGCTGCGTTTTTTTTATATCTCCAAAAAAGTAGGGGTAACCTGGACGGGGCTCGAACTAGCAACCTGAAGGAGCTGTTAAACGTGAGGCACACGCCTCTACCAACTCGGCCACGGCCGTCTCTAGAGTCGGCTTGTCAAGGGAACCTAGTATTGTCATTCCTGCATTGTTGGCCATCTCGCGCGTAGTAAGGACTCTGTTTTTAATACTTCAACCTGTGCTTGTGTTTGGCCCGAGATTTTCTCGGGTTTAGCACTCAAAGGGTTAACGGGGTTCAGACAAAACCTGGAAATCTCAGGGAAAGTGAAAATAAGAGCCAAAATCTCAAGGAAATTTCAGGGAAAACAAGAAATTTGTTAAAAACCAAAGACAGGGAAATTTGATAAATGCCTTGTGTATGCGTCTGATCTGTTAAGTTCCATTGAATTAGCAGATCAGAAACAAAATCCTAAAATAAAACAAATTAAAATAAAAACATTTTAATTTGCGCTTTAATATGTTTAAGTATTTTAGACATAACCTTAATAAACTAAATCTTAGGCTAGTACCAGTGTTTGTGATGGAAATGCGGTTAGTCTCGTCTGGACTAGACTATAAACAGCTATTTTCTGTGATGTTGGATTATTTTCGTACAGGTATTAATAAAAACAGCAGCTATACTGCACGTTTCCCTAACTAAACATCTTGTAAACACCTGGAAATTGCCATTGGATATACCTGGAAAACATGAAAATGTCAGGGAAATTGAGAATTAAAAAATTGTCTGAACCCTGTTTAGGGACGGGAAGTGGTGAAGTTGCTTGTAGAGTGAGGACCGGGCGGCGGCTCGCCAGATCAGGCGTTACGCTCGGACGATATATTGAAACTTGACGACAGCGATAAATCGAGACCGGACTAGGTGCCGTGAAGACAGGAAACAGGCAGGTGTACAGGGTACACTGCGGGCTGAATGGCAGCTGAGCGCACTCGTGAAAGACAACGATCCTAGCAAGCACCTGTCGAGTACGTCAGGGAGATCATGAAAATGTAGGAGGCTAGTAGCCGAGCCATTACACAACTAAGGACCAGAGGATCGATCCAACAGACAAGGGAGGATCGTGGCGTAGTAAGTGTGGCCCGACAGGCCGGATGAGAGAGCAGTGTGGTGTAGTAGGGATGATTCAGGCGAGGACGACTAGCTGGAAGACAAGGAATGGGAATCGGAAGGAGCCAGAAAACCTGGACAAAGTAATTGTCGAAGGCCCACTACCAAGAGGAGTAACGTATAGCGCAACAGCACGAGGTGTCAAGATTGTAGCAATAGAAGAGAACCAAGCGTAGAGGCAGAGGAACCGATGGGCAAATGGCGAGGACAGCAGTCCGAGAACACGGCGTAGAAGTTTCGATCTGTGGAAGGTGGTGATCTACCTTGGGGAATTGCAGGAAGAAAATAGACAGATGTCCTGGTTCTAAACACGGGCTCCTTATCATGATAGGGATGGGGTCACCCCGCACAAGGATGGAGACAAGGCGAGTCGGAAGGACTTCAAGGCAGAACGATCGGCCTTGCTGGCGACTGCTGTGGAAACGCACCCAACGGACATGCAAGGACTCGTGGCGGTAGAAAGGGAAAGTATACAACCCAAAATTCGGCGGCAAAATCGGAATAGTGACGGAGAGTCAGTGAAGCGAGCCAGCCAACGTGACGTCTCGTCTATGTATGATTAGATGTGGAGGGGACAAATTCCGAGGAAAGGAAAGTGGAAGGATGTGGAAGACTACAGTAAAAGAACCATTGTCAGAGGGACTGTGTGAAAGGAGGCCACATTCTGTCGTAGCTCTGGCCTCTGACGATACATTGCAAGAGGAAACAGTCCAGTGTGGTAGTAGAGGCACCATCCGAGCGTCGAAACTGCCATCCTGGGTCGTCATGGCCAAACCGGATGGTAGACGGCCACATGGCAAGTCTTGCGTAAGCATAGGCAGTATAGCAGAGGGATGCTGGCGATCCTGACCAACAGAAGGCGGTGAGTAAGGCCAGAAAACACAGGCCGGGGTAGACTGGAACCTCCCGGTACATGAAATGAACTGAAGTCGCAGTTTGGAAATATAGCCGATGTATACAGAAGTGGTTGCAAGAAGATAGGGGAATCGCAGCTATTGAGTTATCAAGAAGGCCGTGTTGGGCCTGGTCACAATTCCCAGGGTCGAAGGATAAGTAGAACCAAAGGCGGAATTAGGAAGGGATCCTAGCAGGGGTCCTCTCTGGAGACCGACAAGTATTTTTAAGATAACGAACAGCAAGAACCGAAGGATGGTAGGCGGACAGCAAAAGCCGGTCAACAAAGAGTAGAATGGCGTCGGGCCCGTCCCGAACCTCTGTCATCAACAATAAGCAGAATCGAAACGAGGCGCAAAGGGAACCGGGTGAAAGCATTAACGAAAATCCTCTTGGAAATTGATGCCATTAACAGTGAATGGAAATGGTAGCATGGCAAGAAACGAGGCGGATCGTAGTATGCGGAACGCAAGGGGCCACCGGTCAGGATGACCGGTAACACCTGGCCCTGAGAGCGTGGCGTCGAAGAACAATAGGAACCGAAAACAGTCTGAAGGAAACAGGACAAAAACGTCAGCGAAGACCCTTTTCAGAAACTAATTTATAAACAGCCAGCGGAAATGGTAGGGAGATGAAGAAAAGAATGGGAGATGAAGTGCAGCGAGTAGTCTGCGAAAGGTCATAGGCTGGTCGGTGAAGTCCCACCCTGATACTTCAAGGCGTTAAAGGAGGCGGCCGAAGAAGGCGGTCGAAGGGGAACAGAGTAAAGGCCCAAGTGGGAACTACAGAAGCATCTGGAAAAAAAGACGGAACGTAGATTGCGGCTCGCAAAAGTGCTACAAGACGGGCGATGAAATCCGGTTCCGATTCCGCCTGGCAGTGAAAGGTAAGCTGAACCCCAGACCAAGCTTAAGCCAATACCCCTTCATGAGGACCGGCGCACCGATCCAGTCGGAGTGGGGACAACCTCTCAAAAGCAGAACACTCGGAATAGCTCGTGTAGAGTGACCGTTCCGTGGAAGGAACATACGACGCGTGCCGGCGGAACCGCGCCGGCACAGCCTTACCCGTAGTATACGGGAGAAACGAAAGTAGGGAACCGGCATAGGAGAGAGAGCAGCGGAACGCTGTTCGTGGTGTCGAGCGCCGGTTTCCCCTGTCCTTGGAGTGCAGAGGCGGAAAGGAGCGCTCATAGAGCTCACAGATGATGGAGGACTGCCGTGGTAGCTTCATCTATGTCAATTGTATAAACGTGTGGAGGGACTGTACCGGTCAGAGGTCAGAGGTCGTAGCAGGCCTCAGGAGGAGGACACGCCGACGCCCGTGGCAAGGGAGCAGTGACAAGATGCTGGTGTACCCAATAGGAACAGGAGTGCCCCCCCCCCCACCTTTCGCGGACGGAGGTCTGGTAGGAGAAACGAGGGGTGACTGGAGGAACATCTGTTCACTAAGAGAGCGTCCAAACCATCATGATCCGAAAATCGTAGCAGTAACCGGCGATCCGGACAGACTGGCGGAATCATAACAGGCCCAGGCAGTTGCGTACAGACAAGTCAAAATCTTGAGTCAATCGTCAAGCCAAAGGCACAGCGTCCGCCGTCCGAGGGGACTGCGAGTACAAAATAGGACAGTAGGAATCGGTCCGTGGGTTCAATTTCGTCAGCAAGCTAGACAGAATCACTTGCAGAAGGAACCGCAGACCGGTCCGGGTTGGCGGAACCAGAAATGTGGAAGGTCGGAAAGAACGTGTGAAGGGCACGAAAGGGCAAGGCCACAGCAGGCCGCACCTAACGGTGTAGGTCGAAGGAAGAACGAAGGTAGAGGACGTCCGTTAAACGGAATCGATCAGTGTCCACCCCAAAACAGGAACGATGCACGGGCTAGGAACCGAGCACACCCCAAACACCAGATGATAGGGGCTGGCCCATACGAGGTGCAGTGGAAGAGCAGCCGCATTGCGTGGTAGCCAGAGAAAAAAAGATGAAGCTTGGTTCCGCGCAGCGCTGATAGGGAGGGCTGCGCATGCGCAGTGGGACAGCTAACGGGACTGGCAGGGAAGCCAACTTTCTAATCATTGAAGCAATGAGAACCCATAACATTGCTAGGTAAATCAGGTAATTATATTTTCATGGCAAATGAAAATTAATTTTAACTTTAAAATTAATGTTTTTATTACTATCCCAAAATACTGACCTTTAGTTATTAGGTGACTTTGTCCGAAAGAAGGTCGGTCAAGTTAAACCAAGAGCCAAAACGATCCGAGAATAACAAAAACATAAAATAACAAAATGTACATAAAGAATAAGAAGGTACCACCTGTATCAAGATGGCAACATCTTCCGAACAGCAGCTGGGCATTACTTCTTACCCACTGCGTTGCCAGCTATAACACGAACTTTCATGTGTGCACTGCATCCCGCACTCACTTCCTGCATGTAGTTATTGATGAAAGTATTCTTATTGCGCCAGCAGTGAATGCCCAAGAAGCGGCCAACGCTCGTAACTCGTGCGCTTGCACCTTGGGGGGGGGGGGGGGCGCCAAATAATTGGGAACGATATTGTAGGTGCGACGAAACACTTCACAAATCTAACTGCAATCTTTGAGGAACAGGAGTGGAAGTCGCAGTCACAGATGTTTTACCCACCAGAAGAAAGGAGTCCATGAGGAAGTCCTATCTTGACACAGCAGTGTTGAAGTAGGCAGCCTGGTGTATTCAAGGTAAGCCTTCAAAGCACAAAGGGGCCACTAAAAGTTTACCTATAGGAGGGTCCAACACCAAAGCCAAGGCCTTGAAACAACAAGATGTTGGGCCTCATTCGGAGGCTGATTTTTGTATGAGACAGCGTAACAGTCAACCAGCCTTTACTGAAGCGAAGGCTAGAAAAGGCGGTAACTCACTGGCGAGCAGCCGTGGTCATAGCAACCAAGAACATTTGTCTTCTGGGTAAGATGAAGCAGCGACGCCTTGTTATGGGTGTGCGTTTGTTTTAATATTTTGGGTTTGATTCGATTTCGAGCGGCCGTTTGGTTTTGCTCCGAAGGGTGGATGGTGAAAATACAGTCAAGAGAAAGAGCGATCGTCTGGGTGACATCTAGACATGGATCAGCCAGGAGGGGCTCGTGTTTTGGGCCCGAATGGGCCGACACAGATTGTTGGCTGGGAAAGGGCGCATCTTGGATGGAAGCTCGTTGATGAAGAGCGGTTGCTGGCAGGCTCCTCTGCTTGAGGATGATCTTTTCTTGTCAGCACGGACGGGCCCTGTAGCAGTAGTGGTCGCCCGTTCAGCCATGCGTACTGAGCGCAAGGTATGAAGAACACAACGTCCAAAGAATGATTGGGTCGGAGGAGATCCTGTGAGACGCTGTGATGATTATTTCCCCGCGAGGGACCAGGTCTCGGAGTTGAAGACAAGGATACAGTCTGTTGGAAAGGAGACCATCAGGCAAATAGAATGAAGATGTTGTGGGAAATCCACTGAAATAAGCACAGTTAAGGGTTGATGGGTCATTCAAGAGCAAGAGGGGACGTCAGGGAAGACCAGCGACGGATGTAGCCCTGGTCCCGCCATTATGTACCCGATCCACTGTGCTTCTTGGGTAGTGGTCACTGCAGGCCCTGAAAAAGATGTGGGGAAGCCTAGTCCACTTGTGGGACAGCAGCTGATGCTGTTATCGAAGCGACGATAGGAGTATCGAGATTCGCAAGCAGTCAAATCCGAACCTGATCACAACAAGAATGGTCCGATGATCGTGTTGCAAGTAGCGCACGTCACAAGAGGGAAGTTTTAAAAGTCAGCGGCTTGCGATTCGCTTGCAAGCGGAAACGCTGCCCGTTTGTTATTTCAATGGGAAAGCGTTCCCCGCTGCCAAGCGACTCGCAAGCCGCTGACTTTTAAAACTTCCCTAAGTAAGCAGGACCGTAATGGGACCAGAGAAAGGCAGAGTCCCAGAGTGGCACAGCGGATGAATGCTGGTTCTCTTCCTCTTTTCCTCCATGATGTTGAAGAGTGGCAACTGGAGATCCGGTCACAGATTTCGACAACGTCAGGGCACGAAATGAGCGGTATCGCATCGCAATTTGCACCACAAATTTAAACTTTAGCGATGCAAAATTAAATAATATATCGCAGTGTAGCAATACAACTGTATTAAACGAGACAACATAATAGCATAGTCATGATCGTGTTGGCTGACACGGCGATGCTAATCCCTCCTACTTTATAGGCAGGCCAAGCGTCGTACATTCATTCCAAGAAATCATTGGTCCTACCATCAACTTCGGTATTTAGTTGGAGGCGCTTTCGTTTCAGACACGGATCAGAATAACGTGCCGCGCGTGTAGCAAAGTAAAAGTAAGTAAAAGTGAAACAAAAATGGCTATTGTTTCAAATCAACTAAACTTTTTGCATTGTTTTTTACTAAATAAATTATTCTTTAAAAGTTGCTAATTATTTTTTCGTGACTGCTACGCAAATTTGTATTTTGTATAGCATTTCTGCTATGCAATTTTTCTAAGACAATTCGAGCCCTGCAACGTAATAAACTCTTAAATTGAATCAACAGTTTCGATTTTCGCAGTCATATGCCTTGTGAAGTGGGTCATACGGATTCAGCATCAAACTAGAAAGGACCTGGGAAAAAATCCAGGAGGAAAACAAAAGCCAGACGCATCGTCAGAAGTTATCAAAAGCCAGCACAAGTTGAGAAATCACTTTGCTGTTGCCGGCCTGTAGTATTGTCCGATATGAGCACCAACATGGTCCGTACTGTTCAGATGATAGTTCTCAGCTTCTAAATGTTGATATGAAGACCCCATTCCGCCTTCGACCAAGTTTCTGACGCCAATTTGTGCCCCCCAGCCCGACATCGAGGCATCTGCGGAGAGCAGAGGTTTGAACCGACACCGGTCCTGTACCCACCACTGCAGTGAAGCCCACGGTAGATTGAGCAGATGGATCTCGTCTTCCCAGAAGTGCTGCGGGAACCACTAGTCTCTGCAAAGCCAGCGCATGGGTCTCATCCTCCAGACGCCAAGGAGCAGAAGTGTTGCTAGGGAGTCAACAGTCCTATCACCACTCCTTAATCCTTGGCAGATGTTGAGTGTTGATGCCGAAGGGATGTCCAGGTGATCAGTTTTGTTATCTTTTCTGGCGATGGGCGTATCAGGAAGTTGGCCAAGTCGAATTACGCCCCCAGAAACACGAAGGTTTGACCAGGAGGAAGCATGATTTTGTAGAGTTGACGCTGAAGCCCAGTTTCGCTTAGAGGGAACGGCAGAGGTCGCCAAACAGTCAGTGGTCTATGAGGGCGCGACAGCTTATGAAGGACGGCTGTACACACATGGAGAGCCGTGCTGAAACTAAACGGTCAGCTCGCAAGTGGTACATGCATCTCTCAGATATGAACCGGAAGAGGTGGAATATGAACAGGTACAGGGGACATAAAGGTAGTCACAGTCTAGATCCACTAAAACTTTATTTACCCAGTTGCAAGGACTAACCGTCGCCAGCCTTTCTGCTGGTGCGTAGAGCGTGAGTAGGTTGAAAATTCTATTCTTTGGGATGACCGGTGTGGGGTTGTAGGCGCCTGGATTTCCCGGGGAATAAAAACTAATCGTGCCATACTCGAGCAGGTGTAAAACCTCTTCTTCAGCAGCCTGTCCGATTGTTTATTGCGAAGCCATGAGGAAAACCCAACGAGAGTGAGCGGAAGCTGATGAATGGAGGGACGTATTAGCTCACGAGTATCTTCGAAAGAACAAAAGCATCCAACGTGATCTTTTCTTAATCCTTCATGTGTTGTTCGAGCCTGCCGGCCGGTGAATGGGGCAGGCCATCATCAGTCGGAGTAACGAGCAGGAATGAAAGGACCTCGTCCCCTAAAGTGTCCTCTACCACTGCAAAAAGTTTGGCCCCTCTTGGGGATCAACAGAATTTTGCAATCGGAATCTTGTTTCAGCAGAGAAGAATTTGCGGCCAATGGTTTAAACTGCGTCCGGGCAGGAGGATGGGATCGAGCGAATCGGAACACGTGGTCTTGGTCAAAGTTCGCTCTTGCATAGCGGCCATAACCTTCTTTTGGGACGTCATTGAAGGCGACCGACTCTCGTCGGAGTTTTTAGTTTGTCATCGTAGTGGATTTAATTTCAACCGTGTAACCAGCCATTAAAGGTCCTTAGGTGTTTTTAGCTTAGTCCATAAATTTGAAAGGTAACCCTGTAGGATCCGAGCCTATGCCGACTGGGTTGGACAGTGGAATAGGCAGGCGTTGATTTAAACCCAGAATTGATTAGCAAAACTGCGACGCTAAATGAAACTTGTATAGCAGATTGAACATTTTGATCAGCAGTGTTGGTTTTTTTTTTTTACTTATAAAAAAAAAATGAGGCATATTTTTACTGTGTAGTGGTACCGTAAATTTTGTCAACGGACAAACTTTCGAAGCTCTCATTGCATTGCTGGAGTCTTAATTTAATTTAGTTTTTTAATTTTAATTATATAGAACGAAAAGAATGATAGCCACTCTATTTTAAGGTAGTACAATTAACATTCCTCCTACAGCATCAAGACGAAACGCTTATCCAAATCCCCCCACCTGCTGGTTTGTGATTATGCCCACTAGTTGCAGGGAGGGAAGTAATTGTTCCTTAGCAAGCTATGTGCGGCTATGCGAAATGCAAACCACGTAAGCTAATCAGGTGCTGTTTCCAATTATCGGTAAAATAGCAGTATCGAACGCTGTTCTCGAGCGGAGTACAGCATGTAGGTTCGAGATCACCAAGGAGTAACGTGTTTAATGACGCAATATTTTTGCGTCACAGCACTGCGGCGCAAAATAAAAACTGATTCGCAAAACAACAATAATGCATTGCAAAGCGTGATGCGACACTGCTTATGCTGAGGCCAGAGTAGCAATAAAATTAACGTTAGGGTCTTATAACAAAACCCTAATGGGGTCAACACCGAACTCAGCTAACAATCACCCAACTCCACTAACGGTCAACAGACCTACAGTACAAATCTGACGAGGCTGAACGATGTCGATGGGACTTGTTTTTTGTCAGACTTAAAACCATTTTTTACTCGGTACTGCTATTTTTTTTTTTTAACATGCAAGCACAAGACTACCTTGGTCGTGTCCAAACGATACGTGGAAAGTGAGCAGGGACGCCACCCGGTGAGGATGGGCATAGAGCGCAACATATTTAGCCAAAACT
>JAHWFP010202444.1:1024-11687 GCA_023313725.1 Lithobius niger | reverse complement strand
CCCAATTCTCAGATCAAAATCAAATAGTAGGCATCTGATAAAAAAAAAAAAGGTGGTCTATTACTAGCAACCTTAATTACTGGGACTTAAAAAAATTACTTTAAAATGTTCCTCTGACAGTTGTAAAATCAGAAACTTTTTGCTGGAATTAAAATACCCCCCCCCCCCCAAACTGAGTAGGAAACAATTAGAACGTTGGGTGTGAGAACGAATACAACAATGCTATTTTTAATTTAATTTTTTTTTGGAGGAGGAGGGGCGCGAAATATAATTATGTGGTTCGTCCCCCTCTCCCTCCGACCAAGGATTATCCCCCACTGCCGCCTTCCCACTAAAGCGATTCTAGCGTATTCCTGCAGTGGAGATGGAAAAAGGCGATGACGTTAGCCGGGGATGAAGAGCGGACCGCATAGAGACTGATTGCCTGACGTCACAGGCCTCGTGAACCCACAGGCGGATATATAAGGCCCTTCCGCCACCTCAGTCAGTCATCATTCGACGTAGGTGCCACATCGTCTCCCACGTCTCCTCAACCAATTAAGATGACGGCAGGTCGGGGAAAGAACCAGGAAGTGAAAGCCGGACGGAGTCGGTCGAACAGGGCTGGAGTTACATTCCCCGTCGGAAGAATCCATCGTCTCGTACGTAAGGGGCGTTACGCAGATCGCATCGGTGCGGGAGCCCCCGTATATCTAGCGGCAGTCATGGAATATTTGGTGGCTGAGGTTCTGGAAATGGCTGGAAAGGCTGCGAAGGACAATGGCAAGAGACGAGTGGTTCCACGACATCTCCAGCTGGCAATTCGAAGTGATGAGGAATTAAGCAAACTTCTTTCTCGAGTGACCATTTCGCAAGGCGGAGTATTACCCAAGATCGAAATTGTCCTGCTGCCCTTACCTAAAGGATAAATAAACCAAAAAACGAAACACAAAAGGCCCTTTTCAGGGCCAACAGGTTTTACGAAAGAGAACCAAAATCCTGTTTTCACCCTTTTTGTTTATAAATAAAAAGATTTTTGTTCGATTTTTATGTCCGTGACGTAAACAGTTTCCGTCATTTGCGCAGTTGACGTTTACGTTGTTTTATACTGCATACTGGTATTTTAGTTTTAACACCGGCTTTTTAAAATTTAGCTGTCATCTAAACCCTGTAACTTTACCGTTTTTCCACTTGGCATAAGAATTTCATCATTTTTAAAGTATAATTCTACATTTAATAAAATGAACTAGCTCCTTCTGAGATTTATTATTTAAATGATAAAAAAAAAAATGAATGGACATTTTGCCATTAAAAAAAAAATTACGTTTCCTTAGCACAAGCTGAAATACACAGAAAATTCGTTGGAAGTAATCAAACCAACCAAAACTGAATGAAAAAAAGTTTTTTTAAATTTCAAGTCGCGATAGTGTGGAAAATTTGGTATTTGACTTCCTATCTCTATCGAAACCAAAAAAAAAATTAAAAAATTTGTTACTCGTGCCCACTTGGACCTAAAGTTTAACATTATAGCCTACATACGTAAGTCAATGGGAAATATCGCTAATTCTTCAAATGAATTTTGGCGAGTTTAAAATATACCTTTTTTTTTTTTTTTTTTTACATTATCTCGTTTGGTACTCTCAGAAACTACGAAAGTATTTTCTCCCTAACCGTGGTTTTCATTTTTGACGTCAAACTTGCTTTTGCTTCCTATTTTGTCGGCCGATAATTTGTATCATATCAAAAACCAAAACTTGTAAAAGGGGCCGCCAAGTTCCGAATGGTTCGGCCCTTCAAAGGAGTGATATCAACACGCCAAAACATTCGCCAAGTTAATCGCACCGCTTAATAGTTCGAGGTTAAATGAAAACTAGAACATACATTTACTTTCGGTAGCAATGTTTAGGTTTTCATTTAACGTCCGAAGTATTATTCGGTGCGATTAAGTTGGCGACTGTTTTTTATTTTGGCTTCATTTATTTAGTGGTCTCTGAGAGTACAAAATGAGATGATGCAAAAAAACTGCATTTAAACTAGTCAAAAATATTTTTGTCAAAAAGGAATTGTTCCAAACGACTTATAATATTAAACTTTAGGCCCAGGTAGGGACCTCTAAAAAAAAATTTTTTCTTTTGGGACAGTGCAATCAGGAAGTCGAAGACCAACTTTCCCGCACTATTCGATTTGAAACTTAAAAAAAAAAAGGATTTTTTTTACCCATCCTACTAAATAGGCCTACTGAAAAACCATACGTTCTTGGTGATTTATTAATTTTGTATTTTACCATTTTCATGCACATTTCCTGCGGTTTCGTTCAATAGTGCAAGTGTTATAAATACAACCATTTAATGTACTATGGAAAAGATATGAAAATTCTACACCCCCCCCCCCAGAAAAAAAAACGCTGTCGGTTTTCACCCAAATCCTACTGAAATTAGATGGAAACCTATTTCGGTTACCTTTTGGACTTTAATGTTAGACTGCCTGAACTGGGAATTAAATCCTCCACCTTTCAAACCACAATATTGCGGCCCACGCACAAATATTCGGACACTGGTCGTCGCCTTTGATCGGATAGGTCGAGGATTATTTCCTCACTCAGGCTGTGTGGATTTTAAGTTCAAAAGGTAACGGAAATAGATTCCCATCTGTATCCCTCCCCTACCGAAGTTAGTACGATGGGACAAAATCGTGGATTGCCAAACCAAGAATTTGACAATTTTGTGTAAATTTCACGACACCGCTGCTCAAATAGGGGAAAAGAAAGTAGTCGTCGGTTTGAAAATAGCTTTGAATTTGGAACTCCAGGAAGTCGAAGCATGTAAAATTGTTATTCTCGAAAGAAAAAAAATAAAGAACTTTTATATTAATATTCTAAAGAGGTACTCAATGATAACTAGTCTCAAATCATCTTAGACCCTGCAATCTACCACTCATGTGTGCGTCCCCCCCCCCCCCCCCCGGCCTCAAACTTTGTTCACAACATTTGCTTACAAATTAAAAGCAACCCCCATGCTTCCCTGCTGATCACTGACCGTCCGTGTGTTCGTGTAGAGTAGACTACAACCGCTGGTATGTGGCGCCATCTGCCGGTCGATAACTTCGAATGGGCTTTAGAGTTTCAATCCCAAGTACGCTACTTTCGGTTTCGTTTCGCCATTTGCGTTTGCGCACTCGCTTGTGTAAACCAGTCACCCTAACTACAGCAAAACTTCGGCTAATAAAACAGGAAAAATCATTCTATCGTAGAATGGAAAGCAAGACGGCGCAGTTAAAAGTTCAAGCGCTCAAGAAGCGTCCCAAACACCAGAGAGCGAGCAACATTACCGTAGATACGTGAATGGACCTGGCAATTTTTAGCTGGTTGAAGGAAACGTTACGTCAGGCTTTTTTAGTGCTGGTGAGGTGACGGCTTTAATTAAAACAACCGGAACCCCGTTCCAGTGTAATGAAGGACACTCTTCGTCACTTTTTTTCCCGTTGCAATGTATCTCAACTCCATTAGGCAAAGTGCCCCCCCCCCCCATAAAAAATGAACGTTATTGAACTCGACAATCAACAACTGAAACTTTGAACTCTTCTTCTACACAGCAAGAACCACAAGATTCAATTACAGCTTTTTTATGTTAGTTTCGACCTTTTTTTTTCTTTCGTCTATTTTCATTTTGCTTTCGTCCATTGTTGCAGTCTCTACAAATTCAACAATGGACGAAAGCAAAATGAAAGTGGACGAAAGCCAAAAAAAAAAAAAAGGACGAAACCAACGTAAAAAAGCTGTAAAACCAACTCCACGTTTCATCATAGAACCACGTACAAGACTACTCAACCTTGTACAACTGCAAAATATTTTAATTCTTGCATTTCATTCATTTCATTCATTCTAACAACAGCTTAGTGTATGTTGTTAGAGTCGGATGTTAAAAACGTCAGCCCTTCTGTATATTTATTTCAGCAGATCTGTTTGTATATAACTACTTGAAGCTTCACTCATGTGCATAGAACCATACCACACTTTTTATTTTGACCAAATAGGCCTATTTTTTCGCACAGCGCTAGCGCTGACAACTATACAAAATGTCGAAACACGGACAATTCGTTTTCGTCCCCGGACAGTTCGTCCCACATTTTTTTTTTCACCAGGAGGCGTAAAAGAGAGCCCCGTGTAGAGGTGGCGCGGGTCGGGTAAACCGCGGTTCGGGTCGGTTCCAAAAAAAATAATTATTGCGGTCTGCGGGCAGCTGCGAAATAAAATTACGTGCGGTTTCGGGTAAACCGCGAGTGAACCGCAGCTAAAATAAATAACCGCGTGTCATAGAAAATGCGAAACAATCGTGGCAATTGGGTTTTTTCCCTTGCTTCCCTTCACCATGAAGGCAAGGCTAATTGAGGTAGAAAATGCAAGACCCGAAACCGAAACTTCAGTGCGCCGTCAATAGCAAATTAAACCGTACAAACAGCAAATGCACGCTTGAAGAGGAGGAAGGGACGCACGCTGTCAAGACTGTTTAACTAATTAAAACAAAATTCTTTGAAGAACAAAAAAAAATAATCAATTAAAGAACGGCGTTTGTTGATTTATAATAATGGCTTCGTCTGGCTTTCTTTTGTTTCCAACTTTTTTTTTTTTTCGTAATCAATGTCTTTGTTAGATTTGTATTTAGCGGTTAACCGCGGGTAAACCGTGTTCGGGTCGGGTCGGGTCTTATTATAGCACACATTTGCGGTTTCGGATCGGTTCGGTTGTCAGTTCAGTCGTTGCGGTTCCCTGCGGGTCGGTTCCAGTTTCCCTAAATGCGGGCAATTTCGGTTCCCAAAAATTGGACCCGCGTTCACCTCTAGCCCCGTGTAGGCAAAAATGGAGCGACTAGAGAAGATGGTTCATTCCCGACTTCCGGTAGTATTGTGTGTGACGTCATATTTGCTAAAGTAGCCCGAACAGCCAATCAGTGTGCTGCAAGGAAGCACGTGACTAGTGGATTTGTACGAAAAAAGAGTTTTTGAAAACAAAATCTCTCTGTTTACGTTGTTAGTTGACGAAAAAAAAGCAATTACTTTAGTAGTAAAAAAACAAACTATAATAAACGGAGATTAGTTTTTTTTAATGAATTTCCGTTTATCGAGCAAGCCAATAGTCTCATTTTATAGATGCGATCCCTTGCAGTTCTCTGATTGGCTGACACTGCTGGCTTCGGTTTTTTGGTGTAACATGACGTTACTTACACCAACATGGCCGTCTCCTTCCAGGAACATGGCTGCCTCCTTCGTTTAAGGTGCGACTATTTGATGTCCGCTCAACATGGTGTCGCTCGGTTCTGATTGGCGTTTTAAACGGAATCTTAGTTTCAGTTTCGGATTCTGGGCCTGTACGTAAGACGCAGGTATTCATTTGATCTTTGTTTCACAAATTCTTGCGTCATACTATTTCTGATTACAATAATTCTCGCTGTATATAATAGTGCGCGCGAAGCGCGCCCCTGTGGACTGTGATACCGGCCAACCAATCAGAAACAAGCTACATGATGTTGACCGGGCATCAAATAGTCGCACGTTTCGTTTAACCCGCCCGCGCACTGAGCTTCTTGGCCGCGCGGCCAGGTTGCTGCAGCCAATAAAAATGATTAGTGCGTGGTTTTGCATAAATAGTAAGCATTCTCATTGGCTGCAGCGACCTAGCCGCGCGGTCAAGTCGTTCAGTGCGCGGGCGGCCTTAATCCTTGGTCTGACCCGGAAGTAAGTTTGTTACGTGAAAAAGGGTCTAATTGTGCTTCTTGTCCTACCAAAATTATCTTCTTCTTTGCGCGCAGGGATAAAAGGTAGTAACAACGTGCAACAGCGTTCTATGAACATACAAGCCCTAACAATACTAGCTGCTCGCAACTGCATCACGACGTGGAATGGTGTAAGAAAGACGTCAAAATTGATATATGAAAGTAAAACTAACCATGTGATGGTTGTAATCTGACCTTGTAGGCATGTAGTAACGCATCGCTTTGCATGAAGTTTTCTTCTGTCAGGAGAGGGGCTTAAAGCGGTGAAGTAGATGGCTTCTTCAAGCCAAGGCCGACTGGGGTGAAATCGCTTGTTTCGCCTCTCGACTCCACGCCAGTTCTTGCTCGTGCCAGAAAAGTTGACATCTTTTAATGCTGATTTGATAAAATAAAGACTCTAGCGAGGTTGAATCAACTGGCCTGGATCTGGAAAACAAAACGCACAACTTCTCTCAGACGATCTTGTGACAAGGGATGGAATATGAAGCGATAGTTACGACATGGACACTTCCACTTCCTACGAATGTGTATGCATTTATTAACTCCTGGACTAACCTAAACTCACCAAAACAATCTATCCACTCATGCTAGTACCATAGGACTGAATAAAACATTAGAAATAAAACAACAGAAAAAGCAAATTGCACACCCGAATGTATATCTAGTAACATGAAGGCCAAAATTATGTATTCGAGCATCCTGTACGGAATAGCGTTTGCAACATTTACATAGGAAACTGTTTCTCGTGAGGAAAAAAAATAGAAAATGAATGCCGGCTTTGCAACATTTTGACGCGTCAGAAGTGATGTGATTAATAAACACGGATGCAAACTTATTTACGTTACGTTTTGGACTTAAATGTCAAGACTGCCTGAGCGGGGAATTGAACCAACAACATTTGAGACGAAAGGCCGACGTCCTACCGCTCAGCCATACCGACAGGCCAAGATAAGTTTGCATCTGTATATATTAATCCCTTTTCCAGCCCACTTGGCTTTCCGTCCTGCTTAATCAAAAGTAATGTAAAAGCAGACCACACAGGAAATCGAACTGGGAGGAGCATTTTACGAACATAAAAGTGTAAGCAACACAAATCATGAACTTACTAATAAATTAAATACAGATGCAAACCTATTTACGTTGCCTTTTGGACTTGTATGTCAGACTGCCTTGTTGAGCCTTTGGCTTTTCCGTCCGTAATTACTAATAAATATTATTTAAAAAATTCAAAACACACGCTCTAAACTATTATAACAAAAAGGGGGACGAATTGCTCTGGGACGAATTGTCCTGTTACCAAAATCACGCCATTAAATGTCATTTATTTAAAGTAGTTTTATTGTTAAAACATTATATAGCTGTTTTACTATAAACCTAAGCTGTTATTTAAGCGCTGGGTAGCATTAATTTTACTTTGACTAGACTGGCGAACACCGTGTTTTAATAATACTCGAGTTGCCATTGTCTCTTTCTTGTACAGCGCATGGCTGATCGATCCTTCTGTTAAACATAGCTATTTTCATTACCGTACATCTTCCTAACGGCATTGTCGCTTTCCTTCTATTAAAAAATTCACCTGCAGTTAGTTTCTTTGAGCTATAATCACGCAGCAATAGAGTATCACCTTTTTATTTACAAGTTCAAAACTTGTTATGCACGATCCCTTACAGGCCTTCTTTCCTGCAGTCAATGTTTTGATTTGCCCTCCCCCCCCCCTCCAAACTCAGTTAATATGTACAGAGTTGTCCCTGCTGGGTCTGGCATCCTTCCAAAGGGTGCAGCCTAGCTATCCTGGACGTCCGCGCTTTCCCTCTTCCTTCCGGTTTTGAGGGTTAGCTCTGTCACTCCCCCTCCCCTCCACCCTCTCTCTTTGAGTGACAGTTTCCATAGCAACAAAGCTCCGCCCACGGCCTATTGTTGTCCATTCCTTCAAGCCAACCCGTGCAGCTTACTTCCCCCGTACGTCCGCGCTCATCCTTTTTACTTTTGCCGACGCTCGTGTATTTAAACTCGAGCCGTACAATAGTCCTCAGCATTCGCTCAAGCCAAATGCCACAGGTGACTATCGTTGTTGGGAGTCTGGGATGAGATGTATGACCGCAGCAAAGCCATGCCGGGCAGGTAGTAGCCAGTTTAGTCAGGGATGCGAAACTTAAGTTTTTTTTTATTATTTGGCACCTTTCATTTCAAAATTTTAATGATAGATTTTAAAACTTAACTTTGTGGCAGTTTTAGTGGGGAATTCTTGATGCGGCACATTGGTTCTTTAATACCCCATTAATGTAAGGGCTGGAGAATGTGGAGATCCCTTCTTAACTTAAATTTCAAGGTGCTTACTTCATTACGTGTAGGGTTTACTTAAACTATGGCAGTGAAAAATGGAATAGCACTTAGATGGATTTCTGAGACGGAGCTATTTAAACTGAGCTTATGGAAGTTAACCATTAGATGGATTTTTAAAATACGTTTTTGATTTCGATAGTGCAAAATTTTCGTTGATAACTACTGGTGAGGAGCCATAGTTATGTTCTAGTCTAGTTTTGTTCTAGACCGTTTCTGAGAGTTTGGTACTATGTTCCCAGGGTATTAATTTAATACAAATCTGTTTCACTGTATTTATTCAAACCTTGGGGTTTTTTTTTGTAAAACTACCTGTGGAAATAATTTTTATAATTATTCCAAAACCGAGTTTAATTGTAAACTAGTGTTGTATTTATCATGTAAAATACCAAGAGTGATTTTTATTAATAATCAAACCCAAAATCACTTCTTTTGACAGCCTTGTTTTACTTGCCTAATTTAGATTAGATTAGATTAGTTAAATTGTGCTGTCCATTCTGGTGGCACCGAAAATACCATAGGTATACTTTAATTATACTGCTAGCCTGGGCTGGGAACTCTTAGACACTCAACTAAGCCTTAGTACAGCGATGCTTGATCTAAGAGTCAAGTCAAAACAAACCTCAAGTTAGATCCGAAAGTATATTGAAGTAGGACCTTCCATTGATTACCACGACTAGTAGCGTCTACCAGAGCACCACAGGGGCGTAGCCGCCGCTACACCACCTTTTAAAAACGGAACAGCATACTGGAACACTTGTAGCTAGCCAAATACTGTTGAAACGGACAAAATAAAATAAGGGACGGTCAGTATTTATTACCCGAGGGAAAATTATGAATTTTCTTGACCCTCACGAGAAAGGGGGGGGGCTTCTCGCGAGGGTCAACAAAATTCATGATTTTGCAGGTCCTGTCAGGGGGAGGGAGGTGGGGGCACACAAAAAAACGACCAAACTGGAAGAAGTCATTTTTGGACCCCAAAAACTTTCCGAAAAGGCCAGAATATGTATACGGGTCACCGCATGATGTCGATTTCCTCTCCCGCCCGCCGGGTTTTTTTCTGCGGCCTTTCGTGGGGGTGGGGGATATCCTCCTCTTCACTTTTTCCTTTTAATCTCTGGGATGGATGTTAGTGCGTCCAGGCTCCTTCCTTCCTCTAACCGTTGATTATTATTATCTATACCACGATTGTGACGTCACGCTAACTCAACGCCACGCTACATTTCCGTAGGTTAAATCCCGTAAACCAACACCGGAAGTGTGCGTCATCGCAAAATGTGTGTCTTATCAAGTTACCCCACACTTTTCCGATAACCCACACTTTTGACACTTCCTGATCACGCGACCGGGAAAGCACACACCAACAACCAAATAAAGCGTGCAAAAAAAATGTACAAAACGAATTACTTAAAAGGAAAGAAATACTATCACTGCAAACTCTCACATGGCTGGCCCATAACTAAGCTTATCCACTCCGTGTAACTCCCCTCCCCTCTCTCCCTCCCTCCATCCACAAACTAAAATGGAATGACCTTCATTCATACCGATACCCTATTACCGTATTTTTTGAACAATTCTCAAAGTACACAGGCGCAAAATGAATGTCATACCTTCAAAGAATGTCCCAGCAATGTCCCTTTATCCCTGCGTGTCACATATCGAATTATTCGCTCCAAACACGATAAACGCTTCGATAAGAACGAGGTGCTTCCAGCATAAACCCAGCTTGTATTGCGGTGACCGGAAAAAAAAGCCTGGGAAAAAAGAGCCGCGGAAAAAAAGGCCGATGGAAAAAAAAGCCGTGGAAAAAAAAGCCGCGGAAAAAAAGGCCGATGGACAAAAAAAGCGCGAAAAAATCTGGTTGAAAATTTACAAAAAAATCTACCTAAATGCACTTAACGTATGTATTAATCATTCATTAGCTACGTGTTGCTCGATCAAGGTCACCTTTGGAAACCCGAAAGGAAATGAAATCACAAGTTTCCTGCCAAATTCCTTATTAACTAAGGAGTTTGTGTGGGAAAGGGTCGTCCTCACTTTGGTTGGGTGACCTTCGATTGTTAAAGGATTAAATCATAAAATGACGAGTTTCCGCCATAATTTGGATAGGAGGGGAGGGGGAATAATCAGGAAATTATAAATTTGCCTTAAATCCGTAACTTGGACAACTAAAAGAAAATTCCGGAAAGCATACTTTTATTCCCGAACTCCTTTACCTGTTTTTTGTTTTTAGATTTATTTTGATATTTCTCTGCAAACATTTTAATATTTTTTTCTGGATCGTATCCCTTTCCCGCCAACCGTCCCCCCCCCCCCCCTTGCACCGCAAAAAAAAAAGTGAATAATTTAGACACACGACCAAACTGAGGACAACCCTTTCCCCCACCACCTCCCCAGTTAAGGAATTTGGGGGAATACTTGTGACTTCTTTTCCTTTCGGGATCCCAAAGGTGACCTTGATCGAGCAACATGCAGCTAATGAATGATTAATACACACGTAACTACATTTAGGTAGTATTTTTGTAAATTTTGAACCAGAATTTTATCGCGCTCTTTTTTCCATCGGCTTTTTTTTT
>JAHWFP010202441.1:726-10764 GCA_023313725.1 Lithobius niger | reverse complement strand
AGGGGGTCTGGGGGAGTGCTGTGAGCTCCCCCAGCGGGGTCCGGAGCAGAGCCCCGGAAGCTAAAGCATTTTACACTATATCAGTGCCTGTTTCTGGCCTCCAGGGCACACTGAAGCAACAAATTGGTCAAGCAAATTTTGGTGATTTTTTTATTCATTTTTTAGGATGGCAGGTTTCGTAAAAATTTTATTGTGACTAAATCGTGTTTTTTTAGATATTTTTTTCCCAAATTAAATTAAACCGAGTTCAGTTTAAAATCATATAAGCAGGCCAGCTGGCCATTGACGATTGGGGGTTGATTTAATTGTACATTTTGGACCTTTAGGCTATAATGGATGACGATGACTCCTGTGTGCAAGCATAGGCAGCAGGTCAGGGCCTCCCCTGCCGGAGACAATTTTTTTAAAATCTACAATCGAAAGGTGAAAAGTAATGAAATCTTTTTCTCAGTTTTATCCCAAACAACTATAGGCTTAGAGGTATTATTGTAAAAAAAAACTTTCACATTTTAAAACTAAAACATGCTCCAGTTTTTAAATACTGGAGCGTCGAAAGACAAAGAAATGGCGAAACCTTTTACCTCAGCTTTGTCCAAAACAACTTGAAGTATTATTGGAGAAAAGCTGCTACATTTGAAATCAACATGCTCCACTTTAATTTTTTTCCAGTGATTCAGGGGATCTTGGGGATCGGTCATTATTTATGGCCGTGGGGGTGGGGTGGGAAATGAAAATGTGACCACTAAATTTTCGATGACTCCCCTTTCAAGGCCTGAAAACAACCTTGATTCCCCCCACCCTAAGTTCCAAAAATGATGTGATCACCCCCAAAAAAATGTTCCTTACACTCATCTTTTGTCGTGATTCCTACAAAAGTATTATGAACATACTGCTTGTTTGTATGATTGCGTGCGTAACATAGTCAGCATCTGAAATGCAGAAGACGCCGAGAAACCAGGTGCCAAGGTTTTTCTACAAACATTTTCGTAAAAAACTATACTTGCAGTAATAGTATTAATAGTTTCAAAACCTTGTAAACAGTCACAGCAGGGGGGTGGGGGTGTCTGGGGGTCATGCCCCCCTCCCCCAGAAGATGAGCCGTTTTTGTAAATTTTGACCGTGAAAGTGCCATTTTTGTGGTCCAAAAATTACTTTTTTTTTTACAGTTTGTCAGTGTGTTTTTGACCTCCCCCCTTTTGACGGAACCTGAAAAATGTATGACTTCCCCCTTGAAAGGATCCAAAAACTTCATAACCCCTCCCATTTCCTCCGGCCTCCCCGGCGATAAATAATTACCGGTCCCGTAGGGTAATTTTTGCCCTCATTTCGTGGCCTTTGGATCACTTTTGTCCTTTAATATGGGATCTTATGAACTGTTATCGCAAATTTTGGACCTTCGAAAGTAACAAGTTTAAAATTTTTAACAAGTTTCATTTGAAAAATGTAGTTGTTTCTGCATTAATACAAATGCTAATTTAGTGGCGATAGGTTAACAGAAAAAAAAACAACAGAAAATCAAACAGCTAATTCAGTTTTTCCAACTCGGTTTTTGATTTTGCCAACTGTACCCGGTTTTCATGAAGTTCACGTTACTGTTTTAACTATAAAACCAAGGCACTGATGGACTATAGCAGACGAACTAGTAAATCAAATAGGCAACTCTGCATTAATTTTTGAGATTTATTTGATATCACAAGTTCAGACGGCGATAACTTGGCAGAAGTCCTTACCAAGTGTTGTTTTATGCAGAGTTTGTTGATATTTCTGTTTTACCTAAGAAACGTTTTAAATCCTGGCAGTGATGTTATGTTTTGGTATATTTATATAACAGTAATTTTCTACCCTCCAAAAATACCAGTTACGAGTTGCTCCACGCTGAAACCCCTTCTGAGCGGCACTGTCTAACAGAAAAAAAACTATAGGAAGTAAAATAGCAACTCAGTTATTAGTTTTGCCAACTGTGTACGATTTTCGCGAAGTTAATCACGACTTCAAATTCGGTGGGGATACAATTTCGTCCATTTTTTGTTTTTATTTTCTACATTAACTATGATACTTATAAGTCATGGTGGTGACATAGCAAACAAAACGGCCAAGTCAATTTTCAATTTCGCCAACTACGCAAATTTTCGCGGAGCTTCTTTTCTTTTCCCCCACTCGTTACAGCCAAGCTATGCAGGGAAGCAACCAGAAATGATCAGGGGCAGCGTTTCAATTACTCCCAAGCTACACAGAAGTGTTGCGAAAACTGATGAAAAAAATGTATGGTAAACTTTACTTTCAAACTGACCAAATGATGATAATAATTAACCAGTACTCGTGGAAACTGGCATATGCAGTGAGAATTTACTCGAGTTTGTAAACTCGACAACTCGAATTTGCCAACTGTATGTGTTTCTTGGATGGTTGGCTTGGGGGGGGGGGGGGGGCTTCCCCTCTCCCAGCAGTCGCTACGGCCCTGCGCAAAATACTTATGCATTCAAAGAGATAAACACTGGCAATTTATTAGGTTTAAACTTGAAAAGAAAAATAAGTTCGCTAAAAATTAAGTAAGCGGTTCTCAGGAGCAGTGCCAAAAAAAATTGATGCAAGCGGGCGGTTTTTTTTTTTTTTGACTTTTTATATAATATTTTTCAGATGCTGGCGATGGCTTTTTTTTACCAAAGAAAAAAACTTCAGTAGCTTACATTTTGTTATGGTGCACCATATCTCTGTTTTAATGTCAGATTCAACGAGCAAATGTTGCATATTTGATAAAAGGTTTTCTTCAGATCCAAGTTTTTAGTTGATACTTAAAACGGAAAGGCCCTTAGATTCGTTTCGAGGCAATCATGTGAAGCAAAAGGCTGATACGGTCATTGGCTCTAGGAATTGTTTGGTGAAAGCGCTGATGCGTGACTGAATTCATTTTCTTTTTGTAGACAATAGCATAAAATACGTTTTATGCGCCAAGAAATAACCCATGCGTGCACTCCTGAGAACCACCTAATTAATTTTAGCAGCCAAAAAAGGATTTTTGCCATTATTTTATAAATTAAAGTAGCTTACTTAGTAACAAAAATTAGAACAAAATACTTGGTGCCCTAGTAATTAGTAACATAAGATGAGAAATTTTGATCTATGAATTTACTCGTAACTATTTAACTGACGAACTACAAAACCTATAAAATAAGTTAGTTAAAAGTTTTTTCTTGTTGCTGCTAGAAAATATGTTTTATCTGACTTTTTGCATTATGTTCTCGTAATGCTGTGTTAGATCCTAGAATTTTAAAGTTGTTTGAATCCAGCCAACTTGGTATCCCAAGTGCACATCCGCGCACTCCCCCTGTTAACAGAGCTTGCTACGAGGGCTCAGCATCTTTTGTTCTGTAGCGGCCATGTCGTCATGGTCACTTCAACCTTCCCCTTTCGTTCTGTATAGTTTTCTTTCGTCGCTGCCATCTTGAATTATCGCCTGGGCCCTTCCTGCTCGAAGATTTTCATCGAGGCCATTCCTGTCGGCTCTTTCGCCGGGACCTCGTTGGATACAATGGCGACTTCATGGAACCCCTTTCGTCGACACCCGTTGCCACGTCTCACCACATCTGATTCGGCTGTAAGCAACTCAAAGTGCCATGCAAGACCCTGCTCAGTCAGCCCGATAGTTTTTCAACTCGTTATTCATCATGTCCATCTGCTTTTATTCCCTTTCGTCCTGTTACTAATGGCTATAACCATTTCGTTTCCCGCCAGCCCCGCTGTGCACAGCCTGGGACTGAATCAATTGAGGCCTCCTGAGTCAAATGGGCTCCCTTTTGCCACGGCTGCTGGTTCCATCGTCATCTTGAATTACCTCTGGACCCATCGAAGACATCGTGGTTCCCTCCCTGTCGTTTCCCAGGGTTGATCCACGCTCATTTCCCAACGACGCAACTGCTACCGCCAATTGCACTTTAACGTTTCCATCCACCATTGTCGCGTTCGACCTTGCGGTCTTCTTTCAACGTACGCCGGCTGCTCTCTTCGCCGATTCCACCATAAGGGACTCCGCCGTACTCCAGTGGCAAATTCGGCCAAGCTGACTTCTTTCCCTGTTGCAGACTCAGTCATCACCCGCCTAGATTTTGCAGCCGTGTGGGCCAAAACCAACTCTCTCAGATGCTTTTCACCGTTTGAAGCCGACAACACATCGCAGCTCCCTTCATGTGGTTTCCTAGGATTGATCCACGCTTAATCCTTACGATGGCTGTTCCTTTCGCTGGCTCCATGGCAAGAGACACTGCCGACCACCACCGATACTACCAACCACCGCCAACGCGACCAACCAACCTATCTTCTTACGCTGCAGTGACGTCTGCTCCACTCTCCGGCCTCCACCACGAGAGACACCACCAACGCACGGCCAAAGCTACCTCTTTCTATCGCAGCTGGCCCAACCATCATCCGCCCGTATTTTGCTGCTGGACGAGCCATAACCTTGACTCTTCTTGACCATGGATGCTTTTCACCATTTGAAACGGTCAAGACTTCGTGGCTCACTTCCTGTCGTTTCCCAGGGTTGATCCATACTTGCTCCTTATGACGGCGGCCCCTTCCGACCTTCCCGCCACAAAAGACGCTACTCACTTACTACCATTGGGGCAGACCAAGCGGTCTCCCCTTGCCGTGACAGGGTCAATAAACCGGCCACCGCCCAAGTTAAGAAGCTAATCGAACTCCCTCCTTCGCAGATCTGTCTTACCAATTATCCCGTACATGGCCAACTAAAGCTGTCAAGACACCGTGGCTTCCCCTCCCCCCCTGTGGTTTTCCAGGGTCCAACCATATCAAGCAACTTAGCCCACACACCAACCATGCAACTAGCTCACTGGTGTTTCTGGAACAGGACAAGTTCTCCTGTCTCGCCGGGACTGTCTTACTCCTGCCCATCAAAGTTCGATGTTGAATTATGAGGAACCTTCCGCTCTTCAAGGGCCCCTCCCTGTCGTGTTTCCCAGGGTCGTTCCTTGTCCCCTCCCCAATAAAAGAGAGGAAATATTAGGACCATCGTCACACCGACTCCAAAAAAAAAATAAGCAAGCAAGCATTTGCTTTGCCATCCTCTTTTTCCTGATCCTCATCATGTCAAACACCCGAGCAGAGCCTCACCGATTTTCATCGAGATCCTCGTCGATGCTCCGGCCTCCCACCCTTTTGTCACTGTTGATGACTTCAACATGACCCCACATAAATCCAAAAAGAACTTATGTGAAACACTCGCAACAAACCTAATTGGATGTCATGGCTTCATGCCCGTTTTTCCCCAAGGTTGGCCCATGTTTTTTCGACCTGGATATGCACTTTGATTTCATCATCGTCAAACGCTTTCACCAGCAATCTTATTGGCAACCCATAATCTCTCCATCACCCAACCAGCAGTGCAGTCATCACCACCACTCAAATGTACCAACCCTAACGTGGCGGCATCTAACGAGGGAATCGCTAAGAATCCTGAACCCCTTTCGCACCATTCCAAGCCCATCAACAACCCGCTATTGTTGCTTTTTTTTTCTCTCGAACTCTCGCTACATTCATCATGGCAAAAACTCGTGGTAGCAGATCGCATCAACCAACCATGAGGAATCTGGACCCATTTTTAAACCGACACCAACCTTTCCGTACATACAAACTTGCACCTCCGCTGGAATTAGCTCGAGGAAAAGATTGGTCTATTAATCTCACAGGTCTTATGTAGGGATCGACCGATACAGGTTTTTCCCGATCCGATCCGATGCCGATAACTGTCATTCCGATCCGATCCGATGCCGATCCGATTCCGATATTTAATATTTTTAACCAAGCAAAATTTATGAACTTAATAAGAACTAAAAAATACAATATTATCCTTGTTACTTCATATAATTGAAAATAAGTTATAATTATCATATTTTTACACTTTTATTGCAATGAGTTACAAAATGTTATTATTATTACCAGGAACAAATGAACATGTTTGTTTTCTTGGCAAACAAGAAAAGCTCGTTTTATTGGCTCCTGTTATTACACACAACGGTTCTATCTGGGTAAAATTTACCACTGCTTATCCCGTCCGGTTCCTTGTAACTTTTGGCACCTTCTCATACCAGGACCACAAGTAAAAATATGAACATATGGACCATATTTAAAGTTAAATGCCAAAAAAATAGAAAAAAACCCATTTATCAGCACTGTAGTACAATGAATTTAACGCTGATTAAAATTCTTCATTACAAACGATTTAAAATTTCTGATGTTAAGTATGAGTAGCCTACTTTTGTACTAACTACAGATGCACACTTGCATGAGAGAAAAAACGAAAATCGGCATTTATAAAACTAATCTTTACAGGGGCTGGTCACGCCTTTTAAATTTCAAATTAACTGTCTAGTTTCCAGGCTCTGCTCCTCAAACCCCCATCCGTAAAAAAAATAAATCCTAGTAATTAAAATTATTGTCTAGCATAAAATTAAATACGAACGAATGACAAATTAACGCTGGACATTGGAAAAATATTCCTTTGCTTACTTTACTTGTTCCCCTCCCCAAACTCACGTGTAACTAAAATAGACCTCCGCTTAGGAAAACGCGATTTAAAATCACCGTAGCCCATCTGGCCAACTACCCAGCACGAAACAAAAGTTGGGTGTTTGCTTTACCAGTCCAAGGCTTACCATCCACTCTTGAATTTCTTACGAATAAACCTTTTTGCTGCAATATATTTAATTGGTAATCCATATATTTCATTCAGATCCACTTGAAACTAGTTTTCTATAGATCATAGTTGCTCGGATAAACTGACTACGTCGAAGAAACCGGTTGTTTACAAAATGCTCTTTAAAAGTTGATACCCGAAAGGTGCACCTACTACCAGTAAAATGGAGGATACAGCTTGAATAATTTTAACAGTAGTAAAAACACAGGATTCGAGTAAATACTTGGATATTGTTATACTACAGTAGTAATAAAGTATTTTTAAAAAGTAATAATTTTAAATTTGATGAGACGATTTTTTTTGATGGCCTAATCTGCATTACTTTTTCCTGGTTGTCCGCTCACTGAGCACCCTGCCGATACCAGCTAAAACAAAAGACAACACACTCCGTAGCAAATAATTAAAACGTTTCTCGTTACCGCATTTTTTATGGATTTGTATTTCTAAAATAAATTACAGTTTTGACAAAATATATATTCTTAAAACCTTTTACAAAAATCACAACCCGCTTATGCACTGTCCAGGATTACTGACTAGCACGTTTTCTGTTAGCCCCTATGGTTAGCCCTTGTGACTGAGCTCCACAACAAAGAAATCTTGCAAGGATCGGAAGGATCGCTACTAATGCTTCTACAACCATCGATTTCTTTAACTAACAAAAGGTAAACGAGATCGCAAATATCAGTTTATGTACTTTTACGTTAAATATTTAATAAAAGTAACTAAGATACACACTGTTCAGAATTAACCAAATTTTGGGTGGTTTTGGCACGTGCTCCGGCAGGACCAGCTGGTGCTTGCTTCCCGTCGATCGCTAGGCGATTTAAACGCAATGCACTAGACATTAGTATTAGTATTTACAAGAATTTATAAATTGTTGGTATTGAGAGCTGACAAGCCTTTGCTAGTTAATCTGGTAAACCGAAGCAATTTACAAAACTGAAACTCGCGTTTGGCAGTGAAGTTGACATCGGAATCGGACACATAAACCGATCCGATTCCGATCCGATTATCGGATGGAAAATATCGGCCGATGCCGATACCGATCCGATGATCGGTCGATCCCTAGTCTTATGATTATTTTTCAAACCTGCGCCTGGTTTGCATTACCATTCCACGTAATCGCTGGGACGATATCAAGAAAATGCAGCTGCACTCCACGAAAAGACAGAAGCAATACCATGATAAAAAGGAAAGAGAACAGTTACCTGCCCTTATTCATGGCACACCACACACCAAAGCAACAACACCAATAATACCCAGAACGCCACGAACAAATCCTTCGAGTTCACGTTCATCATGTCAACCCCTCAACTTTCAGCATCATCACTGTCGCTTTCATCTCTCATCACTATTTCGTCAAGGCACTGCTCTCCATCTCTCTCGACTCTCCAAGGACTGGCCCTCCTTATCATTGCAGAGTCTTCGGAGCATCCCTTGTATTCTCAACATCGTCTCCATCAATCAAAAAATCGCTTACATCAACATCACTCACCTCAACCGTTGATGCTTAGGCTGTCACCGCCGAATCATCGGAGGCAATCTCTAACAGCGAATCCAGCCATCCTCCACTTATTAATCCTCAACCAACCAGATGACACAATCCTCCATACGACCCGGGCGTTTTCTGGCCTCGATTTGGACAAACCCAAAGGCTGCAAAAAGCTGCAACCAACCTCGTCAGGCCAGCAAACACATTCTCTTCTTTCACTGATGAGAAAACCCGATGCTTGACAATTTGAAAGGCTCTACACCTGTCGAAAAGCAAAATCAAACAAAATTTGAACCTCATTCCTGTGTATCACTTTATGTCAGAAATAACCTCAAAATTAATGAATCAAGAAAGCGAAATTCAATGATTACGTGATGAGAACTCCCAGCTTTTGCATGATTCGGCCAAGCTTAAGCTCGACCTGGCCCTCCCTTCAAAAAGCTCTACGTCACCTTCGCTTCCTACTCCACCGGCAGAAGACGTCTGGTAAATTACCCCTCTCCACCTATCACCATCTCAAACACCACAACACCATCCAACCCCCAAGATGAAACACCCAACAAAAGGATTTTTCGTCAGATTCACCACCCATGTCATGTCAGGCCTGTAATTGATACGAGTCAACCAATAGCTAAATCAATTCTTCCTTCAAGCCGGCTAAAATCCCATGGAAGGAAGCTGACGTCCCACTCCCACCCATCCATGAAGTAACTTCAGCTTCAAGATCGGCCGACCATCCAAGGCTCGCAGCATCCTTTTGGATTGGGTCAAAGTAGCTGCAGCTTGGCCCCCCCCCCCTAAGAAGTTCAACGGCCACTCACTTTGGCAATTCAACAATAACGTCGCCACTGCATTCTGGCTTGTTACCGTGCATTGAAAGCCTCACTTTGGAACTTGCATGCATAAACTGTCGTGCAAGGGCCAACGCCTACGCCTTTAGGTTCCGAAGAAGCAAATAAATTCACCACATCCATTTTTCACGTTCAATATGACTTCCGTTGCTGAGGACGTCAACTCTTTTCCTTCCAAAACAGAAAAACAAAGACAAAATTGCAAAGCTCCTCTAGGCCAATCCACCGCATCAAGAATTCATTTTCCGGGGAAAAAAAAGAAACTTCGAACTGTTGCTCCAATCAACTGGCGCAAACCCACAAACCTCAACAACAAAATCAATTTCCCCCCCGCCCTTCTTCCCAGCCGAGCCTCAACATGGAAAACAGTACACTCATTCGAATTTTGATCCTTCAAACGACATCACCAAATCAAACAAAGAAAATTATTGACCTACCAAAAAGAATTGAACTTTCATCAATCAAGATTGATTGATTGCTTTTATTGTTAAGCACTGACCCGCAGCCATGCACCCACCCTAACAAAAAGTACAACAACCAACCAACAACAATCAACTCAAGCTTTTCAACAATGAACCTTCAGGCTCCAAATCCATCTTCCCCCACTCTGCTGACCACCATTTATCAAGACAGCAACTCAACACCACCACCAACTGGAAAACCCAACAGACTCATCCAAGAATACTTTACCTTATACTCCCAGCATCACCACCAAGATCCCTTCTGGGTCCACATCACAAACACAGTAACCAAAATTTCGTCTCTAATCCTAGTTAATGGCGAACCCCTTTTTTTCCTTCTGCACTGAAAGTTTCTAATACTCCAAAAAAAAAAAAACTCATTTAATTTTCATACTCTCACGAAAATTATTCCTGCAAACCGTCTCCTTATCTCAGACGGCCTTTAATCATCTCACTTATTCGAATTTCCGACCAAGGTCGCACAAATTTCTTTTTGCTTCTTTCTCTAAATATTTCAAACTTGAC
>JAHWFP010202440.1:0-13951 GCA_023313725.1 Lithobius niger | reverse complement strand
TGAACATTCCTACTAACGAACTAGTTAGCGATAATGAATCCACAATCTCCACATCAAGCTCTGCAAATATTTCCCCCCTTACTGGCAACCCCGACGAAGAGGACGTCCCCAGTGAATAGCATTCTTCGCCGACACCACACTCTCCATCTTCTCTCTTAACGCAAACGACTTACATAACAAACCTAATGAACTTTACACAATTGCTGCTGTTGACAATCTTGACATTATTTGTGTCATCGAAACCTTTGGCTCACCTGGTGAATCTGATTTTCTGTTCAATGTTCCTGGATACTGCGTTTTCAGACAAGATCGCCTGGCTAGCGGCGAAGATGAAATTATCTTCTACGTCAGAAACCTTCATTCTTGCCTGGTCGTTTCTTCTGTTGCTCATCCCTCTGGCCTTTGGGAAGCTATGACTTGCGATTTTTTCTCTCATTGTAGCAGCACTTTACGTGTTGTTTGCATGTATACGACCCCTGGCAATATGTCTCCCGACAGTCAACTCGACTTCATTAATTACTTGAGGAATTCAGTGCCTTCCACACAAATTACCATACTGTCTTCCTCGGCGACTTTAACTTTCCAAAAGTTAACTGGGAGCTAAACACTAGCAGTCACCCTCATGATCACCCTTCTCACTCCTTCCTTTCTGTTATGTATGATAACAGAAACAGTTACTTTTCGTACTAGGTTCCACCATGGTCCAAATCCCAGCCTTCTGGATCTTGTTCTTTTACACGATGAACTCCTCCTTCACTCTCTTAACTCCTTGCCTGGCATTGGAAAAAGCGACCACGTCATTATTACCTTCTCCATCAGTTTTTCTGCAAAACTTTAATTTAGCCCTAATCTTAAATACAATTATCAACATGCTGACTTCACGTTAATCAACTGTGTTATCAATTCTACTGACTGGCACAATGAATTCATTAATCTCAGCTGTAATGATGCTCTTGACATTTTGCAGCGCTTCCTTTTAGCAATTTGCCAGAAACTCATTACACAGTATCTCCCCACATCACTGCCCGCTAAGAAGGCTGCTTGGATGACCAAACCCATTAAAAAAATGATCAACAGTAACAGGTACATGTGGGACAAAAACAAAACTGATCCCTCTGACATTAATCTTCAGAACTTTAAAACTGTACGAAATACCTTAACAACAACCATTCATCAGCAAAAATCTGATTTTGAACGAGACCTGACTGCTGGCTCTCGATCCTCACCTAAACGTTTCTATGCTTACCTTAACTCAAAAAGGAAAACCCAACCGCTCACTAGCCTCAAGACAATTAATGGCGCGATTACTGACGATGGGTTATGTAAAGGTAGGATGATTAAAATCCTGATTGGTTAGGAGAACCGGCACCAAAGATCAAAAACTCGGGGACTCACATTTTTTTTTTCTTAGCGCTAGCTAGCGCTAGGCCTTTTTCCAGAAGACCTCCAACTTTGTATATCTCCACCGAAAATGGACCAAATCGACTCTGGTTTTCACCATTTAATAGCCCTGAACTCTGTTCACGATTCCCCGGAAACTGAACTTTAAAATTCATCCTACTTTGTTCTCTACAGCAATTTGAAAAAGTGCTCAAACTGAGCGTTACCGCACGCACATTCAAATTACCGAAAAATTTTAAATATTTATTTGTATCTTGAATTTCTTATAGGCATAAAGCCGACTAGCTTAGTGTTGTTGGAGGAGGGGCTGTCAATAGGCACTCAACCACATACATGTAAGAGGACCCGTACTCGACGTTTTTATTCTACACTAAGGTGACGATTTTAGGAACCATGAAAACTTCAATTGCACTCTTGTTATTATCTGCTGCTGCAATAATACTTTAATTTAATGCGTTTTAGCATTCAAACACAAGCTGGTTTATTTTAATCTTTTGCTTAGTGCTTTTAAAGCAATCATTAACGTACATTTTTCCCATGAACTCAACCTTGTTCAAAAATGGCAAAAACTACTATTTTAATTTTTACTGGACATTTTAGTGTTATAGCTTGTATTTTATTTCAGGGCTCCGACCATAGTAACCACATCCGAATGTACAGTAAAAGCCTTTACCTGCTATTAAACAGTTTATTTTATTTTGAGCAACCAACTTCGTCCCCCCCCCCTTCCTTCAATAGTTGCGATGCCTAACATCGTAGTTTAAACCAAAAAAATGTACAGGCCTATTCACGTTGTTAGGAGTTCAAAACTCGCTTGCACCTTTCCAAAACAAGGCCTCCCGTGCCCCAAAAGTCGGCAATTCCCTTTGATCTACTAGTAGCTCCAATTCCCCCTCCAGTCAGAGCAGCGCAGCTCCCTCGTCCGTCCGTGCTTTCACTCCCTCATGCTTGAGTGACAGCTTGGCCGGCCTGACTCAGTCCTTCCCTCTGCAGAGGTCTCGCCCCCACTCCACCCCCCCCCCCCCCCAAAAAAAAGTAGCTCTCCTACAGGGACGCGCTTTCCCTCCTCCCTGCTGCCAGGCAGCAGCTATAAAACCAAGCTGCAGGAGAAATTCGATAGCATAGCTCAAGATCTCAAAGGTTAGAGGTTACTACGACGCTCGGAGCAGAGATGTCTTGCCAGTCCGAATGTTGGAATGCCGGGCAAGGTACTTCATAGGTAACTAGTTTAAACTTGAATTTTCTTTTGGAACTTTATTTCTAAATTTTAGTCATAAATTTAAACTTTTAACTTCTAGCATTTGAAAATTATGGGTAGTCAACCGCCATCGGCATTTCTGGTCTAGGGCTCTCATAACTTAAAGGTTTAAGGTCCCCTTCCTAAAAACCGGCTTTTTTCTTATTTATGGAAACTCAGTGTTTTCTAAATAATCTAAAGATCACCAAGATCTAACGTGTATTATCGTTGAAGCAGAGCTTTCAAATGGTTGTTTCCATATAATCCTAATCTTGATTCAGTGTGATAGTTGAGTGATTTTAGTGCACGGGTTGCTAATTTCTTTCAAAGACTATTTTACTTAACCCTAAGAGTACTATCGGCCGAATATTCGGCACTCGCGATCGCGTGCCTACAGCACTAAGAGCCGAAGCATCGGCCTCAAACTTTAAACGCGTCTAAAATAAAACGTGTTGGAGCTAGCCAATCATGTAAGAGCTTGTTAGAGAGCTTGGAATGTCCTTTTTCCATTCCCGCCTTCCGATTGGTTCTCAGACGTAGACATCGTCTCTGGCAGCCAATCACAGCGGACCTTGCATCACGCGTTGGGATGCTTGCTTGCTTCGCGATTTCCAAAATGGCGGACGCCAGCTGCGGTTCGACTCAGCCTTCTAACTCAACGTTTTCCAATTTATTTGGCGATTCGGAAGATGAATCCATTGATTTTGAAGGATTCGAAAGAAGAAATAATGTTGAAGATTTAATTTTATCGTCGGATGACGATTTTAGTAGTGAGGAATCCATTGAATCCGGGGCCGATAGTGAAGAAAGTGCGAGCAAAAGTGACGCTGACGATCGTCCGATACGCAATAGGCCTAAACCCGATAAGTGGGAGACTGTTGATAACGAAACTGAAGCCAAACGATCCAAAGATCATAAGTTTACGTCGATTCCTGGACCCGAAAATGTTCCAAGACGATGTGTAAAACCTTTGGATTTCTTTTTGCTTTTTTTTACTGTGGATTTGATGGACATGATTTGTGTTGAATCCAACAGGTACTGTGATCAACTGCATTCGGCTTACGAAAATCTATTGGCAGCCGATCCCAGTAAGCGATCAAAAACATTTGAACGTTTGTATGCATGGTTTACAAATACCGGAAAAATGTCAGTGAAACGATTGCGAGTGCTTTTAGGCCTTTTACTCAATACATGCCTAGTGTGGAAACCCCGCTTGTCCGATTATTGGAATCAAGTCGATTTTTTACAAAGAACGCCTGGATTTTCCGATGTAATAGCAAGGGATAAATTCCTCTTTTTATTTCGATGTTTTCATTTCACCGACAATTCTGTTGCTCCTGCACGTGGGGATCCTAATTTTGACAGGCTTTATAAAATTAGGCCTATTCTCGATCACGCAAATGTCGTATCCATGAAATATTTTGTACCCAAGCGTTTTTTGAGTATTGATGAGAGTCTGGTAGGCCTAAAAAATAGGACCAATCTCATACAATACATGCCAAACAAAAAACATCACAGGTGGGGCATAAAATTGTGGGTTTTGTGTGAGAGTGCTTCTGGTTACATTTGCACCCTACGAATTTATGCAGGGAAAGGTAGTGACATTGTCACTAGTGCTTTTGGACAAAGTTACGATGTGGTGTTTGATTTGATGAACAGTTTTATGAACAAGGGATACATTCTTGTTGTCGATAACTTCTATACGTCTGTACAACTAGCTAAAGATTTGTTTATAAAATCCACGTACTTGATTGGTACTCTGAGACGTAACAGAAAAAATATTCCCGAAGACATATTGAAAGCTAAACTCCAACCAGAGACCTTTTTACATCAGCGTTCTAATAAAATGTTGTGTTCAGCATTTCGTGAAAAAAAATCGCAGAAAAAAACAGTGCTGCTGCTGTCTACATACAACATTGCAACGGGTGTAGGAGTAACTCGGCGTGGAAAAAACATTACGGTTCCAGAAACCGTCGATACGTACAACAGAAACATGGGCGGTGTTGACTTGGCCGACCAAAAAATCTACACTTACGAAGATGAAAGACGGTCGTACAAATGGTACAGAAAGGTGTTTTTCAACATTTTGCAACGCCTTCTGTCAAATTCATACATTGTGTACTGCTGCACACTTGAAAAAAGAATGGAAATGAATGCAAATGACCCTGGTTTTGATGCGAAAGAGTACAAACCTCTATCAAGAGAAAAGTATATGAAAAGCATTATTGCTGGCTTGATTGCTGGGCATACTGAACGTGAGGCACAGTATCAAGAAAGAACACATGCAGAGTGTAAATTGGAGAAACTACCAAAGACAGAAAAAAGGCAAAAAGAGATGAACTGTGTTGTTTGTTCCAGTTTGAATGCAAAAAAGCGTAAACGTTCTTCATATTTTTGCAAACCATGCAATGTAGGCACATGTGTAGTATGTTTTGAGGCCCACAAAAGAAAAAAAAATGCTTCCTAGGCCTATACATAGGCGTAGGCCTAAGCTAGCTGGGTTAGTAAGTGTAGGCTACTTGTGCTTGAATTGGCTTACCTGCAATGCCGTATAAATTTTTTTTGTGTACAGCAGCGTACATTTTATTTTTTTTCTTCAAAACTACTAGTTTTTAATTTTTGTGCTTTTGAACCTGGGTAGGTGAAAGTATGTGCTATGTTTTTGTAAATAAATAATGCTATGTCACTGCAGGAAAATCGTGTCAAAAGTCAATTTTCTACCATAAAATTATTTCATAACAATGCTAATGACAACTTCAAGAATTTATTTACACATAATAATAACAACTTGGGTGCTTTTTATTAGCATAGAAATGTAGCCTGATTCATTAGCTTCAAAAACATGTAAAGAACATTTTCCTAGCTCGTCTAGTTAATTTTTTATTGACTTTTAACTAAAGCTATGCGCGACCAAAAAAAAAATGCTGCAAAACCTTAGTCTTGAGGGAGCATGATCTACATTTTAGCTCTAGTGCTCTTAGGGTTAATGTAAGGATCATTTTGTAACTTAGAGAGTTGTGATAACTCAAGCTGACTTTTTCTAGTCTATGTAACGAATTCAATTTTAGTTCTACTGCCGATTTATTGTAAATCCCAAGTGTGCTTTTAATTCAAAGCTGTTAACGTTATTCTTGTAAACAAACTAGTTAACAGAATGCTGATTGTAAATTATGTCTTATTAAAATACAAAAGAGTATTTTTAAACGACAGTTTGACTTCCGAGTCCGATTTAATTTGCAGAGTTAAATAACTAAAAATCATTTTTATTTAAACTCCTAGTAGGCAATTAAATACTACACACCCATCGTGGTGGCAGCGAACCGTGATTAGTACAGAAATTCTTAGTTAGGACTTAGACGCTCTACTCCTAACCGTGCAGTAGACACTGCTATGCTGTTTTTCCGCAAAAGTCAAAACAGTCACTTTATGAGTACTTCTAACTTAACTACTACTACACCAGATGTCGGTGCCAGACAGTAAGCACCTCAAGACCCTGTAAGCGCCGCTACAACTGGTGGCAGCGGTGGGATATAAAAGTGCTGTGCCACTACACACCCCCCTGGCATACTACCATACCAGTTCATCTTAAGAAGATGTCGCAGTACAACTACAAACTGCAACTCCCTAGATATCGGTAACAACCTCAAAACGTTACCAACGTAGATGTAGAGGAGGCTCTTGACGATACAATCGCTAAAATCTGGCAAAGATTGACTGCCTATGTGGTACATTTCCAGGAGTATTAGGAGTTGCAGGCACCTAACTTCAATGGATAGGCTAAGAGCTGAATTTAAATTTCTGGTCTGGATTTCATCATAAAATGCAGGTAAAAACTCCAAAATACCAATGTAACCTGGTTGATTTTGGTTTCTATTGCCATTTGAAAATATATTTGAAAATATACATTACCTTTTTTAATTGCCTTCTCCTTCTCAAATGCTGTTTGTTCAATACAGAGAATTTAAAAATGAGGCTCTCCGAGCCATCCGAGTCACTACACACTGCACAGCTCTTACAAAAACTCGAGCGGAGCCAAAGTGGTCATCTTTTCGATCCTCTTAAGTGCCCTCAATGGCGACAAAAGGGGAGGAGGGTGGGATCTAAAAAGGTAATGTATATTTTCAAATGGCAATAGAAACCAAAAAACAACCAGGTTACACTGGTATTTTGGAGTTTCTAGTTGCCTTGAAAATATTCATTACCTTTTTTAATTGCATTCCACTGACTTTGTCAAGGCGGAGGGTGCCATTGACCACCCCTCAAGGGTAGCGATCGGTTCCCCACACTGAAAAAGGGAGAGTGTAAAGGGGGTTACAGGACACATCGAGCCGCAACGAATGGGCCGATGCGATACAGTTCATCAGCTTGGTGGGACATGTCCCGGAGGTAGTGAGACGTGAAGACGGATGCGTGTCGCCAAGAGGCGGCTTCCATAATGTCAGAAACTGGTATATTGCTATGGAAAGCCCAAGACGCCGAGATAGCACGGAATTCGTGGGCCGTAACGCGGATGCCTTCGGTAGCGCAATTGATATCAAGCGCTTCGTAAGCATGGATGATGTCCGTCTTCAGCCAGGTGGCTATCATCCGTGTTGAAGTGACATCGTTCTTGAGGTTGAATGGAAGCAACAGTTGGGATCGCCCTCTTCGGATGGGTTGTGATGCTTTAAGGTAGAAACGAAGTGCACGTACCGGGCAAAGGGAACGCTCATCATTATCCCCCGGGATCCTGGAGAGAGAAGGGATGATGAAAGGATGAGTACGTGCCTCCGGTTTCTGGGTTTTAGCTCGAAAAGACGGCTGCGGGGTAAGCATGACTCCTTCGTAGTCCGTGAGAAAGAAACAGTCTGATTCCTTTGCAGAGAGTGCTTGTAACTCACTACATCGTAGGCAGGCGACAAGGGCAACGAGGAACAAAGTTTTCCTTGTCAAGTGGCTGAGACGGGCGGAACCGAGAGGCTCGTAAGGGGCGGCCAGGAGCGCATTGAGAACAATGGACAGATCCCAATCCGGGAACTGTCGCTTGATCCGCGGCCTGTCAAGACGAAAGGAATGGATGAGCGAGGAAATGCAATATTCATTGAGGAGATTTCCATGATCCGCGGCACGGAATACTGCATTTAAGACAGATCGGTATACTAAGATAGTCGAACCACGTAAGCCACTGTCGAAGAGGGACGTGAGGAATCAGAGGATATACTCTAAAGGGGGATGGATCGGATCGACTTGTTGTGTAAGACACTAATGAAACCACCGTTTCCAGTGACTGTCATAGATTTTATTTGTAGAGGAACGGACGGCTCAGGAGGCGATGCGGACGGCTTCGTCTTCAAATATGCCAGATGCTCTGAGCAATAGGACGATAGTAGCCACCCGTGAAGGCGCAGTGCCTTGACGTTCGGGTGGCGGACCGTTCCATTGGATTGAGTGAGTAAAGTCGGGCTGAGCAGCAGAAGTCTGGGATCGTCGATGAGGAGGCTCAATAATGCAGGGAACCAAGCTGCTACGGTTCAGTCCGGGGCTATTAGAAGGAACCGTCCTTGACACGCCGAGATTTTGCGTACCAGTATCAGCAGAAAGCGAGGCGAAGGGCTGGCATACGCATGTAGCAGGTTCCAGTCCAGTGTTAGGGCATCCATTGCTCAAGCCCGCGGATCGGGGAATGGGCTGACAAACAGGGCAAGTCTGGCATTGAACCTAGTAGCTAACAGGTCGACAATTGGTCGTCCCCATAGTGCGAACAGAGCTGAGCAAATGTAAGGATCCAGGGACCATTCGCCTGTTGGAGGGTTCCGCTGGGACAGGGAATCAGCAATCACATTCCAGGAATCCGGAATATGAAGAGGGAGAAGTTCCACCTTGAGACGGATGCACAGCTGGAAGACGTCTGACGTTATTTGGTGAAGGGATAGGGATCGTGTTCCCCCTCCTTTTTTCAGGTAGCATCAGCAGTGGTATTGTCGATGTGTACCTGAACAACGTGACCAGAAACATGGTCCTGGAAATGCTGAAGACTGAGGAGGACCGCCCGAAATTCCAGATGATTGATGTGTTCCTGAGGCGGAGACGGCCACGGGTTTGACATGGTGAGATTGCCTATATGTGCACCCCAACCCGTGAGGGAAGCATTCGTAAACAGGTGTAAGTGAGGAAACGACTCGTGAAGAGGAACCGAGGTGGTGAGGTTGAGAACATCTGTCCACCACTGAATGGTTTGAAGCGGGAAGGACGGGTGGAGCGGTTGTGACGGCTGCAAGAGTGCTAGACGAGGATCGTCCCGGTGATCCATCCGGTAGTGGTGCAGAGGGCGAGCCATCCAGCAACCGTAAGGAACCAGGTCCGCAAATGAGTCGATCGTACCGATTACTGAAGCAAGGTCGCTGAAGGCATGGCGCGGTAGATGGAGGAACGCTCGTACGGACGCTACATGTTTGGAGATGCGTTCCGGGGAAGGCATGACCGTAGCATGAGTCAGGTTGAAAAGGACGCCGAGGAACACGAAGGATGGTGCTGGGTGTAGACGGCACTTGGGTAGGTCGATTCCCAGACCCAGAAGATGAAAAAGAGACACGGCAGATCGCAGGTTTTGTAAAACAACTGCAGTATCGGGATGAGGCAGGAGGCAGTCGTCCAGAAAGGCATGAATCCGTATGCCTTGTTGATGAAGGTGGGCCAGGACCGGACGTAGCACCATAGTGAAGATACGAGGAGCCACGTTGAGCACGAATGGGAGGCTGCAAAATTCGCAGATTCTTCCATCGTGAATAAATCTAAATAGGTGGCGGACAGAGGCGGAATGTATAGGTATGCGTCCGCCAGGCGAGCGAAATTGTCCAATCCCCCGGACGTAGAGACTCCCGGATCGAGGAGACCGTTTCCATTTGGAAATGAGGATTGATGATGAACTTGTTGAGGGGTTTCAAGTTGAAAATGAGTCGGGTGCCGCCCGATTTCTTTGGACAAAGAAATATGCTACTGTAAAATCCGGGGAAAAGGGCGGATGCAGAATGCGGATCGCTTGTTTGTGGAGGAGAGCACTTAATTCTTGCTGCAGGGCAGATGGGCCGGGTTTGTCCCAATCCCATGGTGGAAAAAGGAGAGGTGGGGGGACCAAGAACGTCGGCTTGAAGCCCTGGGTAATGATGGAAAGAACCGTAGGATCGGGAGTAATCGTCTGCCAAGCCGGCAGGAAGAAATGACAATTTTAACTTGTTAAAATTAGTTTTTACTATCATAAAAATACTTACCTCCAGTCTACATGCTAAATTCGTTTAATTTTGCTTTTCCCATGCTCAACCACCCATAAATCCTGAATTTATGAATTTCAACGTCAGTTGCCCTCTTTTCCCGCTAGGCGCGCTACCAGCGCTGGCGCTGCAGCCGCCTGCCTTGTGGGGAAAACCCCATTCGCTTTTTGAACCTTTCTTATTCGTTAGCGGGGAGGCAGGGCGGGTTCTACAGGAGGTAAGTATTTTTATGATAGTAAAAACTAATTTTAACAAGTTAAAATTGTCATTTCTTACTATCTGCAAAATACTTACCTCCAGTCTACATGCTGACTTTGTCGGAAAGGCGGCGGGCAACTAACAAAAAAGGTTAAGTATAAAGTAAAAATTTTCCACTAAGTCCAACAACCTCAATCAGTCAACTCACCTCAATGTGTTGTCTTGATGTTCGAGTCTCCTCCCCCTCTCGTTCTTTGCTTTTCGGCGTTATGGTTTTTCTGCCTGCCGAAAGTATGTGATATGGCTTTCCTCTGGTGTGCGTTTCTCTCTCGTGTCCGCAATTCTCTAGAGCGCACTGCCAATATCCTTTCCACCTGCGTTCGTCTGTCACTGATTGGTCTTCCGCACTGTCGTCTGCCGGTTTTGTGTTGACCCGGCGACCACGTGCTGTTCGACGACGTTACGTCCACTCTCACCACAGGTTTCCCTCAGATAATGCTTAATGAAGGTGTTCCTGCTCCTCCACGATCCCGCTGCCACAACTTCGTCTAACGGGGTCCCGCAGCCGTATACCCATGAGGCCGATAGTGCCCTGAGTTCATGTGCCCGAATCGCACTTGGGACGTCCGGGTGTTCCGGGCTCAGTTCATACGCCCTCTTGATCACCTGGCATATCCAGCTTCCAAGTTTAAAGGGGGTTACCCGTTTGTTTAATACTTCGCCTGAAGCCAAGTCCACGTCGAGAAACAGCGGTGTGTATCCCGTTCCTTGTCTCACTTTCTGTATTGATGTCGAAGTCTTGTCAATGTAGTATCGGAGCGCTCTTATTGGACATTGTGGTTCGCTGCCCCGTTCTCCAGACTTCTTCTTCCCCAAGGCGAGGATCAGAACAGGCTTCTGTGCGACGTCTGGCCTGGAATTCTTCGCCTGGAAACAAGCCGGGAAGACCAGGGAGACTGAGGACCAGTCCCTGGCGAAACGAAGGAAACCATCGTCTTTAGCGAAGGCTGCTAACTCGCTTTGGCGTGCTGCCGACGCCAGTGCCACTAAAAACACTGTCTTCTGAGTAAGTAGCATCGCATTTGCACCATGGAGTGGTTCATAAGGAGGTTTTGTTAAACTATCCAACACAAGAGGGAGATTCCATGTAGGGAACAACTTCTTTGTCCTCGGTCTCGCTTTTTCGAATGAGGATATCATTTGGAGATCCTGGGGTCCGTCCCGACGGACGACTTGCCTAAGCAGGTCAGTACGGAGTTTACTGCTGCCCGATAGCCCTTGATGGAAGTTGGGGAAAGGCCTTTTTGAAACAGTTCTTCCAGGAATTGCGACCAAGTCACCACCGGGGGGTCACATGGGTCACAGCCTTGTTCAGTCGCCCACTTGAACCATCGTCTCCATTTGCTTTCATACATCTTAACTGTCGAGCTCCGGACGCACTGTAGGAGTCTGTTCGTGACTCCCTCTGAGAAACCTTCACGCGTCAGGTGTCCCCGTAAAGTCTCCACCCGTGAAGATGAAGCACCTCCGGGGACGGGTGGATCGTCCTCCCGCGGTTTTGGGACAGGAATCGGGGGTTAATGGTAGACGAATCGGATCTTCTTTCGCCAGTTCTAGTAGGTCTGGGAACCACGTCGCGGCTGGCCACAACGGTGCAACAAGAATGTATGAACCTGAATCCTCTCTGATCTTGTTCAGAACGAGTTGGAGAAGGCAGAAAGGTGGGAACGCGTATGCATCCATCCCTTTCCATGGAATGGAAAAAGCATCTGTCGCCCATGCTAGATGGTCCGGGAAGGGGGACACAAAGTTCCTCAATTGCGAGTTGTTTCTTGTCGCGAACAGGTCGACCATCGGGGTTCCCCATGTTGCAAAGAGACCACGACACACATTTGGGTCGAGCTGCCATTCCGTCGTCGGCATTTCGTTCTTCCTGGAGAGCTCGTCGGCCCATACATTGAGCCTCCCCGGGATGTGTCTGGGTATCAGAGTGATCCTGAAGTCCTCGCAGAGTTGCATTAGTAGCGACGTTTCTTGCATCAAGGTTTTGGAGTGTGTCCCCCCTCCCCGACGGATGTAGGCTACAGCCGTAGAGTTGTCGGACATCACACCGATGTTCATTCCCGAGATTTCCTTTTTCCAACAGTGAACTGCGTACCTGACAGCTCTCAATTCTAACACGTTGATGTGTAGACCGCTTTCCGCTGTCGTCCAAATTCCTGCCTCTGTATAATCTCCCAGATGGGCTCCCCACCCTGTGGATGACGCATCCGAGAAGAGGAGTAACTCCGGACGTTCTTCCTTCAAAGGTACACCCACCTGGAGGTTTTCTGTTGACATCCACCATGTCATGTCTGGAAAGTCGTGAAGAAGTATCACGTCGCTCCAAGACTGCCTTGGGTTCCATTCTTCTTTTCTGAACCAGTGGATGGGTTTCACTCTCCACCGGCCCAGCGGTACCAATGTTGCATTGGAATCTAACATACCGATTGTCGATGCGAGTTCCTTTGCTGACGTCTCCGTCCTGGCGTGGAGGTTCCGTAGTGAGGCTACTGTTTTCTCCACTCTCTCTTGTGAGGGCCGGACCTTGCACGTTACCAAGTTGAAATTTACCCCGAGGAACACGAACAATTGGCTGGGGGTAAGTCTTGACTTTTCCCAGTTTATCCCCAGTCCGAGAGTACGAAACAACTGTATGCACCTGTTCATCTGGATTATAAGCATGTTTGGTGACAGGTGGCGGAGTAGCCAATCGTCCAAGTACGCGTGTACTTTTATCATCTCCTGGTGGAGTGTCGCGAGAACAGGACGCAGGATCCGGGTGAAAACTTGCGGCGCTGTAGACAACCCGAATGGTAGGGTTGTAAATTGAAACGATGTTCCTTCGCACAAGAACCTGAAGAGGTGACGAACTGCGGGGTGTAGCGGGACGTGGAGGTACGCGTCTTCGAGGTCTAGAGAGACAGTGTATTCCTTGCTCCGTAGAGCCTCGCGAATCCTCCCGATTGTCTCCATCTTGAATTTCTCTTTCTGTATATGGCGATTCAGCAGACGAAGGTTGAAAATCAGCCGGGTCCCCCCCCCCCCTTCTTCGGGATGACCCTCACCGGGCTCCAGAAACCTTTGGAACCTGGTGGAGACTTCTCGATCGCCCCTTTCTGAAGAAGCTTCTTCACTTCCATGCGAAGTTCCGGGGTCTTGACGGTCTGACACGCCATCCCAGGCGCCTTGTCGGAGAGCTTTGGTGACGAGATGAGGGGGGGTGTGATACCCGAACTTGATTGTTTCCAAGATGAATGCATCGTCCGTAATCAGCTCCCAGTCGCTGAGGTGTTTCGCCAGTCTCCCCCCCACCTGACAGTGAATGGGGAGAGACTGCCCGGGGTGGGCGTCAAGGTTTGCTGTTGGCTCTCCTCCCTCTTCCTCGGGATGCGCCTCTACCTCTCTGTTGACCGGGATTGTCCCGAAAGGGCTGTAGGTCCGTTCTCCTCTCTCCTCTCCCAAATCTCCTCCCCTTACCATCTTGGGGGTAGTGCGGGTAGTTGGGAAAAATCCTGCTTGAAGGCCTGGTCCTAATCCGACTCCCTCTGGCACCCGAGGTCCCCGCTTGAGGTGGTCTGGTCTTCTCTTTCAGTTCTGGGGCTAGTTGAAGGAGTTTACCTCCGAACACCTCCGTAGACCCGTGAATTGGCGTCAACCTTAACTGGCCGGCAACGTCCGTGGGGATGTCTGACGCAGTTTCGAGCAGCGCGTCCCTCTTCCGAAAAACCGAGTTTAAAAGGAGCCGCGACGACCAGTTCAGGCTGTCCCGTTGAAACGACGAGGCCCGTTTCATCATGTGAAGGCACTCCTTAACAGTTTGATTTTC
>JAHWFP010202437.1:0-26665 GCA_023313725.1 Lithobius niger | reverse complement strand
GCTGTGAGCATGGGGATACGAGCTCTAATGCTTTTTTTCTAAACGGCGAAGCCGTTTTTTGTTCAGTTAATTTGTTGGCTTTTTTTCGCTTCCATTTTATTGTAATTGCTACGGTCTGGTCTGTCAAGTGTTGGTATGTCCACTGTACACCCAATTTTGTTTGCGAAAAAACGAAACATTAGAAATGCGTATTTCTGTTCAGGTACTGCCCAAACTTTACCCCACGTTTGTGTTTTGATGGCAACACACTAGCGTATGTCTAGAGTTAGCATGGGTCAGCTGATGGGTAGTTGATTCTGCGTTGTTGCAAGTAGATGCAGTATTATGGCAAACAATCGCGGAAACAATTCAACTAGCTTCCGGAAGCCTGCCTCGTAGAAGTAAATAATCATTCAGTCATGTCGGCCGTCCAATTTTGAGGCTTTAAGGCCTCAAAATTATAGACTTTGCACCATGCAGTTTAAAACTGAAAGATTAAAGCGAAAACCAAGACCATTTCAGTTTGGTTCTCGACAACGATTGAATATATTTAATGGAGCCGCAGCCCGAAGCTACCACGACAATGTTACTTTCCCGTGCCCGAGCATCGTTGCATCTTGTTCGAGTAAGCTACAATCCGATCTTGTGCACCTTGCCTATTGTTGAGCGTTGTTACATGTTGCAGCATTACATTCTGGGCCCCCGCCGCAGCCGCCTGTCCAATTTTCTGAAATTCTCGTGCGCAAACGAACTCTAATATACACGGCCGGCCATGTAAATTAAGTAAACTAAACAAGAAAATTTATTAATAAACCAACAACAGCAACAACACAAAAAATACAATTTACAATTACAGAATTTAAGATTCTGAACTAGAAACCGGTCTTAACCTTAGTGACTTGGAAAGGGATAATGAAGTAAATGAGATGAACCACAAACTTGACAATGTGGTAAGTTTTCTAATTGGTATCCAACACTCAAACCTGAGATTTTACACCCGCTGACCAACAAAGGAAACGAATCGACCGTGGAATTGGTCTATCATAGGGTTTTTCACAGAGGGATTCGAGTTGAGCCTAAGGGATTGTCGACTGATTTGTCAAGCATATGGTTTGGCTGCGGAAAGTGTGTTACATAGATTCGTTAATGTCCACAAATTTTCTAAATGTTGAATTAAAACTTGCCAACCTCCTCCAAAACCAGAAGCTTGTATTTGCAAACCAGTTAAGCAAACTGTGTGTAAGGCCCTGCGCAAATTGGGGAGCCATATGAAGCAGCAGCCAGCAGCCAACTCGGGAAACCAGCAGCCAGTCTGTTGCCCACGTGACAAATATTGGCTTCCAGCAGCCATGAAACATCGACAGCCAGCTACCAGTAGCAGCAAATTTGAGCAACCATAGCCAAAGCACTGAATTATGGGATACTAGTGGACCTCGGGCATTCTTGCGTTCTGTAATTTTCCTTACTTTTTTGGGGAGGGGGGGGGGAGGGCTGGGGCTGAGGCTGGGTAGGCAAAATCTGCGTAATGCTACATGGCAGAAAAATAATTCCGACTCTGCCGGGCAGTTATTCAGTGGCGAAAATTCATCTTGTTGATTGCTTCTTATTCTCCATAAATCTGTAATTTACCCTTTAATGGAAGTAATCTATAAGTATTATCCTGACGCCATAATGTAACATTATAAAGCAAACATTCAAGACAATAGAAGGTGATTAGGTGATTGTTTATTTGTTTTGCTTTCAGGGAGCACGAGCCCAAACTGGGTTATTTGCCCCACGACAAGACAAAGTTGTTTGTATTTAGAGAACACGAACCCAAACTGCATTATCTGCCCCACGACGATGAAAGGGACAATTTAGCTGGAGAAATCCTAGCAGAAAACCCAGGATCTTTGACATGCCACAATCGACATGAGAACGAGGCACCACACGGACAAGGCCAAGTACCACAACAACTGAATAATGAAACAATGAAAACGGGCGAACGTATTAATTCTTTTGCCAGGTTGAAACTGGCATGTTGTTGCCTCGACAAACAATTTGCTCTGCGCAGTTATCTTAGCTGCAAGACTTAAATGACGTCATGCAAGAAGGATAGGTTTTTTTATTCGCACACAGTACGGATCGCTCAAACCGAAGCGACTGGGAGTAGGGGTGGAGCGGTGGATGCAGAATTTTCGTGCATTTGGCAGTGCGGTGTTAGCCCGGCTCTTGGCATTCTAATGTGATAACTAAAGAGAATGGGAGGGGGGAGGAGTACAATGCGTATGTTACTATTTAGCCTATGATTACGGATTAACTAAACCTCAATGGTAATTTTTTGTTGTTTTGGGGATGAAGACCAAACCAAATATTTCCAAATACTGCAAAAGGAGGAGGAAGAAGGGGAGGAGCAGTATTTAATTCAACTACCCATCCAAATTCAAGTACGTGTTGCAAAGGGGAGAAAGGGAAGCTGAAGATGGGTAGGAGGTCGGGAAGGTAGGGAAGGGCTCGGAGAGGATGGGGGAATAATGTAGGGGAGAGCGAGGATTGGAGGAAAGGGGAATTATTGGGTGAAGAAAATTGTGAACATGCAAAATTACCCATCAAACCAAACCCTGGATGAGAACCGCGAAATGAAACCCTGCGCTAAACAAAACCCCGGCAAAATCCGGATGCAACTGCCAGTGATTCATGAAACGTTTGTTGAAACGCCTGCAATTTGGATGAAAGTGCGGGTGCGCATTCGTTACAACAATGCGTTTTGTCATTGTTGCCAGCTCGGCTGTATATCACTCAAAAGGTCATTAATTGTACGATATATGATCGATATACTAGCATTCGTAACCGGCTTCGCCCGGGGTTTGTTTTGTTTTGACTTGAGCGATCTCTACCGTGCGAAAATTAACTGTCCTTCGTTCATAACGTCATTTAAGATTTACCTCTGTGATGACCACGCAGAGCACATTGTTATGCGAGGCAACAATGTGCCAATTTCAACTTTTCAATGCAACAACATAGGCTAACAGTTTTATCTTCTGGCCAAAGAAATGACACGTTATCATTGTAGGGGTGGCTGTTGTGTTTATTATCCTTTGGAGGTTGTCGTGTTTTTGCTGTGACACTTTGCCTTAAAATGTAGATGTACACTGCTGGCATTATTTCTAGTGTGGCTTCGCCCTGAGTATTGTTTTGCCCGTGGTTGTTTCCCAGTTTTGGGTGGGTGTGGCCTAAACGTTGAACGTGACAGGCATTTTCGCTTGTTGGAATGCTCCCCTTTTACTCCCATCCTGTACGTGCCCTTTCCCCTGCTCCTTTCCTCCTATCCTACCCAAAAAAAATATCTTGTATGGTTCAGTTAATGCGTAATCACATGCTTAATGGTAACAGACATACTCTCCCCCCCCCCACCCTTTCAAACTCTTTTCTTTCTTCTAAAGAGCAGACGCACTGCCCCACAAACGGGTAATTTCCGTTCAGGCCCTCCTCCCCACTCCGAGTTTATCGCTTTGGCTAGAGCGATCCGTACCGTGTGAAAAATAACTGTTCCTCGTGCATGACGTCAATTCATAATTGCCTCTGAGACGACCGCGTAGAGCAAATTGTTAGTCGAGGCAACAATGTGCAAATTTCAACTTCTTTTCAGGCCACCAACGTACCAGTTTCAACTTCTAGCAAAAAAAATTGAAACACTCGCTAGTTTTAATTGTTAGGGGTTCTCCTTTTTCGGGAGTTGTGTTCATTTCTGCTATATGAGACTTTGGTTTATAATGTAATATGGTGCAAGAAAATCTGAAGTGATCACCTCCACACTGCACACACTTGTACAGTGTATCTCTGGGCTAATGCCTGTGTTACATTTTTGCACATTAAAATTTAGTACTGTCAACTTCAAATGGCACCTATTCGGAGTATATGTCACGCAAGAATTTCTCAGCTTGTTCTGAAAACGCTAAAGTGTGGAGTGAGTAGCACCGGTATCAGCCCAATTATAGGGCTTCTCACTGGTGTGTAAACTACTGTTAGTGATTTTCATTTCAAAAGCAGACAATATGGGCCACTGTCTACGCCACACTGTGCACAATGGTTCGTCAAATTACGACATTCTCATGTAGAAAGACGGTTAGCCTGTTTTTTTTATACCTGCCACATGTAATTCCATCTATCATAATCTTCCCTCAATACACTCTGACTGAGCAACGATTCCCGCACGTCATGCTCGTTACCCTGTAGACGCTTTGGATCCCACAAAATAGGCTTATCGAACATGAAATAAACACTTTTTATTTTTATATCCAACTTGCGCGTCAATTCTGCAAACATGTTCTTCGATTATATGTTGTTTCTTGCCTGCATAACAATTCGTCAGCTTTGTTTCCCGCGAAGTGGACTGAAATTCCAAGCGCCATGTTTGCTGAAATGCCAGGATGTAGCCTCGTTTTGGAGGTGGAAACCGTCGGTTGCGCGCAACTTGGCTGACTGGGTCTGAATTGTCCAGACACGGGAAACATGGCTGCCGGTTTCCCGAAAATGGTTTCAGGCAGCCACTTGCATCAGCCAATATGGTGGCCAGCAGCTGCTGCTAGCAGCCATTGGCTCCTGGTTGGTGGTTGCTGCTTCATTTGGCTGCCCAATTTGCGACGGGCCTAAAGCACTGGAACCACCTTCCATTGACAATGTAATGACCTTGAAGACTCAGGTACTAAATTATACCGTTTGGGAAACAGTTTGTTGGTACTACTGTTGTTTCAAATTCAGATCAAGGCACTGTACAACTCGTTTAAGTAATGATTTTCCTGGGGGTCCTTTGGATGCAGGTCTTGGTTGCTGATCCATGTGGGGGGGGGAAATGAGGCTTAATGGCGCGTCGACAGCTTGGTCATTAGCGCCAACCTCAGTCACAGTGCAGTGGTCCGGGTTGCCACTGCACCACACATTACAGAGATATTATTCAAACCCCTATTCTAAATCTTATCATACATCTGTACTTCCATCTGATCCATGTGGCACTGTCTTAACGAATCATAACCTACGGTAGTGGTTGAAGAATTTGATGATGATGAAACACCTGGTCTTTGTAGACAATATATATAATATTATATGTTAAATAGTAAATATATAATATAATAAATATATAACATAGTAAGTATAAACCAAATAAATAACATAATAATAATAATAATAATAGTGATTTGTACTTGAAAAATTGCTCCAACTGATGGACATTGTTTAATTTAATTTAATTGTATTGTATTGCTCTATTATTCATTGTATTTAGGGCCGATGTTAGTGACACTTCTGTCCTTTTGGTTCCTTTTTTCGTTTTCTTACAACTTCATTATGATTATGAAAAACGAAGTTTGCCCAAAAAAACAGATTTGAATTAATTTCTCCCTTTGGAGTTACGCAGCATATTTGTAGGAAGATTGTCTCATTTGTGGATCTGTGGAGATGTTCCTCTTACTCCTGGTCATGTCCGCCCATAGCATGAGTGTTAATTCATACTGCCAGATAGAGTTTGACCATTTCAACTCGTGCAGCAGAGTGTGGTTCCGACTCCTTGAAGTCAGAAACTAAACAGATATTTATGATCTTATAGTTTATTATTCTTCTTGACATCTCTACGGTAGGTGTACAGTTGGGTTGTCCATACTTTCTTATGGTTTCTTATGGTTTCTCTTTCCCTCTATTTCAAATTCGGTACAGAGCTACACTGCTGCTATTCCACTGGATGCATTCTTGAATCCAAATCTTTCAATCATGATGGACGAAAACTCATCGTTACGTGATGTCCAATGTGTATTAACTATTAATCCATCTACATGTTCGTTATTGCTGAACTAAAGTCTTTAATAGAAATACAGACTAACGTTAACTCAGGCAAGAGAATGTTAGACCTCGGTAGACGACATTAGGGTTAACTCTTTTCAAAACAGCGTCACCGTACCAGAAAGTACTGGACGTAACTTTCAGTCAACTTTTCTTGAATTGAGTAAGTGGCAAACAGACAAAATCCACAAGGAAAGAAAAACGACGTCATAGAGAGGGCGAGACAACAGAATGAATCAGAATATGTTTTATTAACGCCTCGGTCCAAAGCCAATCGCCCTATCACAAAAGCTAACTTAATATACAACCAAAACAACAAGAACAACCAAAACAACCAGAACAACACGGATAACCAAAACAAATGTAATGAGAATTAAGGAACAGCAATAGGGATCAACAATAGGAGGTAGAGAGATTAGAAAATGTATCGTTTGGACAGATTTGTCTAGAATGAATACCCATTAAACGTTTTGTGACATTGTTATAAAGGTATTGTTACCACTAAATTGTTATCAAACAAATGACTAGTAAAGTTTGCTCGTAAAGTTACAGTACAAATTCACTGGACGAAATGTTACACAACTCTCTAAGACTATATAAACACGATATTGAGAGAGCTAAATGTTGAGATGGTGCAGAGGCTGAAGCACAACTTCCAACATAATTACAGCATGTAGTCAAAATTCTTCTTTTTGCCGTCATAATAAATGTGGTTTTTGATAAAAATATAGCCTATAAAAGTGCACATGTAAAACAATAAAACACTAGTGTTTTATTGTTTTACATGTGCACTTTTATAGGCTATATTTTTATCAAAAACTATTCCGGTGCTGGTATTACTTCATAATAAATGTGGAGTTTAACAGACATCTTTTCAATTTCCTTAATATTTTTCACATACCTATGAGCCCCACCAAACCAATGAACAAACCCATAAATCATATTTTCAACTGTACCAACATATTTCAGCAAAGTGTTGAAATTTGGTGCTGTCGAATTTTTGGTACCCAGATGTGATACATTCACATTCTAAGAAACCCTTGTTTCACCTTTGGCTCTGTTTCCACTTAATATTTTTTGACATCCAACTGAAAATGTATTTGCCCAAGTCTGGGATGGTCGTTATTCTTCCCCAACAATTAGAAATCACCCTGTGTTCCTAGGGATATCGAGATCAGAAGAAGCTCTACACTCATGACCTCGACTTGGTACATAAACTTGGTATATATTGTCAAGTTTCTAGTGCTTATTGTAACGCCACTGTAACGATTTGCGTCTCCTGTACTGGCGAAATAGGACGGCAAACAGGTCAACATCTGCTTCATCGACAACAGAATGTACTGTGCTGTGGGGCCTCAGCTTAGGTTTTTCTGCCATTTGCGGTGTGTTAAATTGCCAAGCCTCGAAGTGTAAACTAAAAAGGCTTTTTTTGCGAAGAGACTGAATTAATGGGTTAGTTTTACTTGACTTAATACATAGTTAATACATAGTTAATTTCCAAAAACTTAAAATTAAATTAAGAAATCCATAAAATTAAAATACAAATCTCATAATTCAAAATTGAAAACAAATGTTATGTTGGCAGAAAGTTGTACACCTTTAAAAATGACGTGCTAAAACCACATAAAAATAAATATAGTATTCTATAAAAAAAACCTATAGCACTAACAATTACTAACCACTAAGCCCAGTGACCGTTTGCCCTGAGCAGATAAGTAGCCCGTCAGACATCACTTGACAAAAAGACACTAACGCTCTAACAGACGGATAAAAACTACACAAGTTCAGGAATCAACCTGACATGCAGTGACAATGCAATATCTAGCCAAGCAGCTGAATGAAATGAGGAGTTGAAACTCAACTCCTAAAAAAAGTACGATTTTATTTTTTCCGTCCATAATTTATCTTCAATGTTTTTCATATTAGAAAGACACCGAGTGATGGTAACTGAAAAAGTTCGTAATTAACAATATGTTGCAGGTTCCCCAATATATATGGGTCGTTCAACAATATTTTCAACAGTTTTGTGGTTAAGTCCCAAGGTAAAAGCATTAGCCGAGTGTGGAATGGACGAGAGATCAGTAAGTACATTCATTTCAATTCTTTTATCCCATCGTATGTATAGATGATGGTCGGAATTGCTCTAGAGTTGGGAGATATTTTCTTTTTTCTTTTGGTGTTGACAGTATGCTTTATTTTCTGAAGTCCTTTATACTACATTCTTACATCAGTCGAGGTATTCTAATGCCAATTAGTTTGTTATCGAGACGAGCACATTGACAACTGAGTGGTGATTATTCGAATTTCGAAGTGACCTAAGGAATGAGTTTTTGCCAAGGGAACATTCAAGTATAACGTCATCAAGAATGGAAGGATGGGCCTGGCCCACCGGTGACGATTCCTGACGAGGGGGGAAGGGGTGGCCAGCTGATTACGTAAGCATCGCTACCCCCAGGAAAACAAAATTAAAGGATGTAAATACACACAAAAAAAGGTTGGCAGAAAAACGGAGGATATTGAGGGAAAACATTCAAAAGCACCCACTCTAAGGGTGGGGGGGGGAAGAGTTTGAAAAAGGTAAAACTGGAGGGGGTTGGTTGTGCAAGTTGATGACGGTTGATGATCTGGGGTGAGGAGGGTTGTAAATGGGCAATTTCTTTTTTATATAATACTTGAGTGTTATCCAATTTGTAACTGTTCTTCATATTGTACACTGTAACCGAAGAGGTAATATAAAGCCTCATCTTAATGTTATCACAGTAAATCATTATAGAGCAATGACATTTGCCGCCATATAGGCACCAGTATGGGTTTTGGAGGGCATAACTACAAGGTGCACTACATAAAAATAGAGGGAAAACAACGGAAAAGCGGAGTTCTTAGGCTTAAAATAACGATGTTTTCTCCAACAACAAAAATCGTGCGTTTTTAGGTCTAAGAAGTCACTCTTCACAGCATCGGCTTCAGTATGACGCCCTTCTGTTTCTCTCTGCAGTGCCCCTTGCAGCTAACCCATTAAGGCTCCAGCATAGAGTTATATACAATAATACTACGTCGTGTCACTGCTCTATAGGAATCGTGAAGTAAACCACTAGTAATATAACATTTAAATTTGTTGAAACTAGTCAATAACAACAAATACACACTAACGATTGTACATTTTCGCAATAGTTCTATATAATCGATATCCACAAACTATTTGACATTTAATGAAAATTAATTTGTTATTGGGGCAAGTGATTAAGCATCAAGTGATCATTATCACACTGAGCACACTTGTACAGTTTATCGCTGGAATAACACCTGTTTGACATTCGTACGCTCAAGAAATCAATGTTGACATCTTCAAATAGTGCACATTTGTAGGATATATCGTACAATTAAAGCTCTGCTAGTGAGCAAGTCTAAAGTGATCAACATCATACTGAACGCACACGTACAGTGTATCTGTGGCCTAAGTGTGACATTTGCTGCTATCAGCTTCAAACGGCATTTATTCGTAGGATATATCATGCAAGAATTTCTCTGCTTCTTCTGAAAGCACTAAAGTTTGAAGTGAATAGCACTGATATCAGCCTACTTGTACAGCTTCTCACTGGTGTATAAGCTACTGTCGCCTAATTTTCAATTCAAACGCGGACAGTAGGGAAGTCAAATTACGACTTACTCATGTAGGAAGTCAGCTAGCCTGTTTGTTTACCTGTAACATTTAATTCCACGTATAATAAATATTCCCTCAATACAGTGAGCAACGAATCCCGCACGTCTCTCTTGTAGCCCTGTGAACGCTTTGGATCCAACAAAATAGGGTTATCTAACATGAAATACACACTCTTTATTATTGTAGCCAATTCTCTAGTCAATTCTTCGAAAATGTTCTTTGATTTTATGTTGTTCTCTGCGAAGTGGACCTGGAAATTCCAGGCGCCATCCATGTTTGCTTTAGTGCCAGGATGTAGCCTCGTTTTGGAGATGAAAACCACTGTTTGTGCGCAACTTGGCTAACTGGGTTCGAATTGTCCAGAGACGGGAAACATGGCTACCGTTTTCCCGAAAAGGGCTTCAGGAAGCTATTTGCATCAGCCATTGTGGCGGCCAGCAACTGCAGCGTCAAAAGCAGCTGAAGCTTCAGCTTTTACATCTATTTGAAAGAAAACTTCAGAGACGTGGACGAAACTTTTACAGTGCAAAATGAAAGATCATTTTGATGCTACGGTGTCAACTGGAGCTTTGTTGAGAATGTGCTCATCAAGGATACCGATTTACTATTGCCGTTGTCAGTTGCTATGCTCAGCGAAAATGAAGCTGAGGTTGAACCATTTGCTACCATTCTTGACATTGCATCACAAATCTACAGACAGCATTAAACTGTCTTTAAACTATACAGACAATATTAAAAGAAATGCAAATTCTGGGTGTGGTCCTTACTGCTAAGAAGGAACAATGCGGCGACTAAAGATATGTTCTTGGGCTTCTTTTTGCCCTTTTTAGGCCTCTAGGCATTTAGGCCTCTTGCAGTATCGTCAGCATTTATCGGTTCAGAAAAGCAAAATAGGGCATATTTTTTTACGAAAAGGGCAAAAATCTACAATTTTTCCCCGAAAAGGGCAGGGACAATGCCCCCTGTGCACGCCACTGTTAAGAAGGTCACGTGGTGCTTCAAAATTGCAGGCAGGTAGTGGCAAGGTCAGTTGGATCTGATTCAAAATGTCGGGCACTTTGAACATTGCAGTAAGAAACAGTGGACATTAGGGTGCTATTCATTGGCAAGTTAAGTAAATATGAAAATCTTCAGCCAGGAAAATTTAAACGTTTCTGCGAGCCAAATAGACAATGATGAGAAGGTCACGACGTGCTTCAAATGGACATGCAAGCTATAAACTTCTGCGTGAGTTATGTGCTCTGAATTTGACAAAAGAGAAAACAGTTGACCACTTAGTGATGAGTGAACACCAAAAACCTAAATCGATGGTAGTAGCAAAGTGTTCTCTTTTTTTCCGAGTGATGCGGATGGAAACAAACACTGACTTCGTTTATTGTAAAATTGGAGTCTGCAGCAGAACAATTCGAATTTGGCGATCAGTTGAACAGTTATGTACATGATCAGCTTATTCATGGACTCATGTATGAAAACATTAATGAAACCTCTATACTGCCAAAATTCTTACTTTTTGAAAAACCATGGAGATTGCGTCAATCGTGGACACTACATCAAATGGGATGAAAAAGTTCCATGAACAACTGAGAAAAAAGAAGGGGAGTGAAACAGTTTACGGATAGAAACAAAGCCCAACTCGGAAATTCCAAGAAAACAAGAAATAAGCACAAACACAGAGTTGTTCAATCACCTGCAACAGGGGACTGATACATGATTCACCGGAAATGATGCCTCCAAACAACCACTTCTATGTTTAGTATGTGGCAGAACATCACACACCATATCACAGTATTTGTAAAAATAATGCCTGTTCAAATTGCGCCAACAAAGGCCATAATAAAAAATTCTGCCATTCTGTATCAGTTTCAACTAAAACAAACGATTAAACTCACTTTGGAGGCACACTACAATCGACAGCAACTCGTGGCGTGTCCACAGAGTGTGTACATTACGGCAATCATCCATCAGCGCACAGGCATACTCGGGTGAGTGAGTAAAACTGTGTATCAATGAATGTCAACTTCATGTTGCTGGACAAAACCTTATATCATGTGCCTCACGTGGTTTGCGGACTAAAGGGCTCTCTCTCCTTGGAATGGATTGGATGAAACAATGCTGGATTCTTGATTCTTTCTATGAGTCATGTAACGGATGTAGGTTTTCAAATTCCTCACTATGTGAATCAAATGAACACCAACACCCCAGCTCAGGTGCAAGAGAAATGGATATCAATTCTAAATGAAACAAAAAAAATATTTCAGGGTTGAATATGTCCGTATAAAGGGTATAGCACGCACAGCCAAAATTGATAGGGTAATAAATCGTCTGGTTGCAGCAGGTGTGCTAAAACGAATATCTCTTTCTGAATGAGCTGCCCAAGTAACCAATGTGGAGAAGCGTCATGGCAAAAAAGTTACCACGCCAGTACAACCGCACAGTGAACAAAGTTCTGCCAAAAGTAGTCTACCAATTCCCAGGTTTTGAGCGCACCTCTAACACATTATCAAATGGACGTTATTTTTCAACTTGCAATTTGTCCGATGCATACAACAGGATAGACTGAGGCCACTGAACAATGAGGCCACTGAACACGTAGTTAAGAGTTGTTACGTGATTTGTGCTAGGTAAATTTGCCCACTTCTCCACATGAAGAAAGCAGAAAATGTTGCAAAATGACCAGACAGTATCAAACCATTGTGAAGACAAGCAAACCCCTCCAGTGGAACTCAGACGTCAACCCGAAATTGAAAACTTTCAAATTATCTAAAACAGCACGTGTCAACAAAATAATCATCTGTTTCGTAAGTTTATCTGATGTTCAAATAAGTACAATCTACCAATGAAAAATGGTGAAAATTGGGATATTCGGAATCAGTAATGTTGAGACCAGTGGTGTCATAACTCACATGGTGCGATTAAACAAGGCTTCTTTATTACTGAACCATGCACTTCGTTCCATATAATTGTATTCGAGTGGATTGTATATAAGAATGTATTTAAGAATTTCTTATATGCAGATGAAAGAGTCCAGTCATCTACTTATCTTGATGCACTCCTGAACTTTTACACGCAGTGCGGAATTTAAATCCCATGTGTGGGTGCATTTTAAACTGACAGACAGTCTTCCTGCTGCACATTACACACAAAAGTAAAAATTCACTTACATTTTTACAACTTATCACAAAAAGAAATAACTACATGATTATATCACTTGTTCTACTAACATTTAAAACCGTAAGCCAACAACTACAATGTTAAAAAGACACTCAAGCACGATTAATAAACCGGTTAAAACACAGGTACCTAATATTTCGGAGCATTTCAACGGTTGGCTCATTTTCAAATGATAAAAAACACAAATTCACAAACCCAACATCCAGTTTATCAGGTCGCCATGTTGGAGGAAATGCACCAATGAATTCTGGGGGTCAAAGAAGGTTGAAAATTCAGAGGGGGAGGAAGGTAGTAAGTGCAGCAGAGGGTTGAAAGGCAGAGGAAAGTACAAAGGAGAGAAGGGGGGCAAGGTGGAGCAGCAAAAACAAGTATTGTTGAAAACGAGTTCTGCAAATTTCACGATTCAAATGACATGGCATGTAATGGATTCAGCTTATCTTCTACAACAGTTGTGCCCAATTTTTTCACACTAGTAGCAACATGAGCATAACTTATGCCTAATTTGTGCAAAATAACAGGCTCCCCCTTTAATTTCTATGTAGACTTAAATTATATACAGGGACTGTCATTATATGCACAGTACTGAAGGGTAAGCAATGTTCTCATCAGACCTTAAATAGTAAGTGGACCTTTGTCACTGCCCTCACTGTGACGTATAAAACCAGCATCACAAAATCTCATGTTCCGTCTTAGCTGTAATCCAGCACTGAGGTGATACGCTTTTACTGGGTTTTACCTTGAATATTTGCGTAGTGAGCAACATTGCGTTACCACTTTTGGCTGTTTCGGCCATTTTTACCCATCTCTGACACATCTGTCTCGTTTGCTGTAGCACTACAGCTCCTAACCGTCCCTCAACTAAAGACTTCTTAATTTCATGTTATTAATTGAAGCCGAAGATGAAAGCTGAAATTTAATGCAGTGGTCATCCACTAGTCAACATAGTCTTGGTGGTGAGTGGTAGCAGAATTCAGCCTGTTTGCCTGAAGAAGTTGACTGGAAAGCCCCCCCCCTACCCCTTGAACAGTCCCTGTCTGTCCTGGAGGATGCGGTGAGCGACGAGGAAGCTTATTTAGTAGCCTTGGGGATCTATTGCAGCATACTGTGGTCATTATCTTTCTCCCCTAAGTTCAAAATTCAGCAGGTTGCATTAGGTAATATGAGGCGCCAAGAAATTTATTTAAAAAAATCTTACGTAATATACAATATTTTGTATTAAATCCTGGCAGCAATATTACAAGGGTGCATGTGCTATGCGGCGTTTCAATGCATTTGATATTTCCGATTAGTGTTTCACACTAGACGAGACTTGAAGACGAGGCCAATACTGAGACCAATAGGCTAAGGCACGAGACGAAACCGAGACCAGGACTACCAAGGATGAGGCAAAGCAAGACTGAAGGTCCGAGGTCTCGTTTGGTCTCAACACATTTCCCTGCCCTGTACAAAAAAAAAAAAAAAAGATGTTAATACTGTTTATTTAGACAGCAAGATGTTCGTCTATGTTTCCTTATTGAAAATAAGTTGATGGATAGTTCTTTTTGGAACACCCTGTAAATGTAAAATACGTTAATCATAAAATGTTAATAATTCCGCTTACATACTTGTCTTAAACTAATGCCTAATTTAACTTCAGGTATACCTTTTACCTGATGACGAAGAACTACTTGATATGAGAAAGAGCGATTCATACTCTGGGAAATCAGCACAACTGCAATATATTTATAAACAAATGGTGAGTGAACTTGGCATAGATTTTGTTGTAGTCAATAAACAATGCAACAGACTGAATGGTATAGCCTTCTCCCGGAACAGGTATTCGGACGTTAATTCAGCTAAACACATAAACCTTTCACATCAGTTATCAGTTGGTACACTTCACTAAAAATATTTTCACACTATTCAGCTCCTCTTAACAATTGTTGTCTCAACTGTAATGACACCGGATCACAGTTAGTACCACAGAACAGACTTACTTCGCATATAAATCTGTTTTCAATTTAATCTGAGACGGATAATATTCATTGTTTAGACGGGATGGAAAGCCAATTGGGCTCGAGATTGGTTAATAAATACGGATGCAAACCTATTTACGTTGCCTTTTGGACTTATATGTTAGACTGCCTGAGCGGGGAATCGAACCCAGGACCTTTGAAATCAAAGGCCAAGGTCCTACCGCTGAGCCAGACTGACACGGCCAATTTTTTTAAAAGGAAACGTCTATAGGCAGCATTTACGTTTCCTATGGACGTTTCCTTTAAAAAAAAATAGCCGTGTCAGTCTGGCTCAGCGGTAGGACCTTGGCCTTTGATTTGAAAGGTCCTGGGTTTGATTCCCCGCTCAGGCAGTCTGTCATATAAATCCAAAAGGCAATGTAAATAGGTTTGCATCCGTATTTGTTAACCTTCTCGAGCCCAATTGGCTTTCCGTCCTGTTTAAACCATTATTTCACGCTTTCTCGTGTGTTCGTTCGGTTTCACTGGAGTGTGGCGCGCAATCAAGCGTCCCTCCAGTGGCGATTGGAAAAGTGTATGTTTCATGTATATGTGTGTGCGTATTAAATGCTGCCTATAGACGTTTCCTTTTAAATGGCCGTGTCAGTCTGGCTCAGCGGTAGGACCTTGGCCTTTGATTTCAAAGGTTGTGGGTTCGATTCCCCGCTCAGGCAGTCTGACATATAAGTCCAGAAGGCAACGTAAATAGGTTTGCATCCGTATTTATTAACAAATATTCATTGTAGGGCGAAGGTCTATACGATGAGTATTAGTGTGACTTCATAACACTTGGGTGCATGTGCTATTTTTTTTTTGTTTCTTATGCTACACCTTAGTTCTTATATGGCTTTAATCACAAAGAATTTACAACAGTTGCTTGGGCTTTTATTGGATTTGAACATGCTCTGTGTTAAAGTAGCATACGTGTAAGTTACCGAGAAGAATCAGTAACAGTTTAAAATGATTTACACTAAATACTGATAAAAAATCGTCTTCAGTCGTAATTTCATTATCATTGCGAACATTTAGCGGAAGCAACGTTACAGACTTCCACTGGATCTATGTTGAAAAGGAAAACACCATGTTCGAAGCACTAATGCCGATTATTGAGTGTGCTGTGGCTGAAATCCCAGTTTTTCCTTAATCAGATATTCTGTAATGCAGCTTAGGAACTACATCTTATTTAAAATGTTGATCCTGCAAGCATTGGCAAGACCTTTTACGTTAAAGACTGCACTTCTTGCTCCCCATGCAAGGTGATCGTACATTATTGGTACGTGTAACTATGTGTACTTCCCGACTAGTAGCACATGGAGCTACACACAGCTCGCTCAATTGAGATTCATCACTTATCAACTGAAGAAGTTTACTTGTCGACATAATGAATGAAACATGACATTTAAGACTTTCGTTTGAGTCTAAATGCCTTCTTGCATCATTTATAACTGTTGTCTGCAAATGCGAGGCCTATGAACACAGCAATATCACCGATTCTGCAGTAAAAACAATTCATTTCATTTAGTGCATATGAATAGAAGCTGTATTGTAACATGCCAATCAAGAACAAAACCGACACACTATAAACTTACCATCAGCCAGCAAACAACAAACAATTATAAGTGCACCAGCTTAAAAGAAACAAACAAACAGATCACATATACATCTGTGAATGCACACTTAAATCAAGAATATAACCAGCACAAACTTATAAGAAGAAAAGTATTAATTCATTTGAATTAGCCATAGTTGCTCACCGTTGAGTAATGTAAAACTATTATTTGACGTTATATTCCTATTATGATTTATTTTTTATTCTCCGATACACTTCACAGCCCTTGTACCAAAAATGTGGTTTGTATCCAAGTCTTGGACGTGTGAATTTTATGTTTTGTATTTTCTAAGAATTACTTTTTTGCAGAAAATAGCCGATTTTAAGAAGCAGTCTTGTAATAAAGAGAGTCACTTTCACTTTATCATGAAACAGGCCATTTACCCATGTGGTAAACAAACAATAACAAACACTAACACATGGGTAAATGGCCTGTTTCTTGATACAGTGAAAGTGACTTTCTTTATTACAAGGCTGCTTCTTAAAGTCGGCTATTTTCTGCAAACAACCTCGTAAGAGTGGAGACGATATTTCATCATCCGCCCCATAAGAAGGCCGTAGCACTAAAAACTCAATGGCTGGTGCAATTCGTTTCGTTCTTCATTTATGAAAAACTGGCGACTTTTCTTGGTGGAACGATTTCATGGCCCTGAACGATTTTCATTTTCTATTAAATCCAAAAGGCAACCATCTAAAAAAGAAACCAATCGTCGACAGGAAAGCTCATAAAACTTAACATTGCGATAGTTATTAACCTTAAGTTGTTCCCATACACAAAATCCACTTTCCCAATAACACCCATTTCCTAGGGAACCATGTACTAAAAGTAAGTCATGGACCGATTAAGAAGCCATTAATGCATTAATTACTTTGAGGGAACATCGTGTCGAAAGGATTCTCGTTGCTTTATAAAGGCCTAGCAAGCCAACAGGTAATTGACTCCTTGCAATCAGTTCGGTTCTGAATTGTTTCTAGATTGCTTTCTCTCCAACTATATTCGTCATCCGAGACAGAAATCTTAGCTGCAAAGTGGGAGAGAGTAGCTTAAGAGTCGAAGTTTGAGGTATCCACTACAACTGAACTGTTAAACACAGTCCAGTGGTCTATAAGTTAACACTGGAGATTAACCAAACACAGGACAAGCCACTTACTTGTATCACTCCATTATATATAGTGGGGTTTTGAGCCATATAAACTAAATTAAGACGTAACCAATAAATTAGAAATTAATGTTACTTCAAGGCAAAGAACGATTTTACTGATATTGATTTGCTATTTTTATTGAAGAACTACTAATTTACTGGTAATTAAGTATTTTAAATTAATGCGCGGTGGTGACATCACGCTAACACATCTACATGCTAAAAGTGTAGTCGTTATATAGGGTTGTCTGAAAAGGGTAGGCTTAGGAAGTGTACAGGCCTATAAAGTGTATAGCTTATAAAGTGTATATGCCTATAAAGTTTGTTGAGTTGGCATGGAAGTACACATTAGGACAAAAGTTTTGACTGAAATCGAGGTCAGTCCGACTAAGGAAGAGGAAGATGACCTCAACGCAGATGACTGGTTAATACTCCAGTAATTTTATTCCACATTACTTTCCTTCCACGTACACCCATTCCAAGTAATTTGATAAATCCATTCCGTAAACTCGTTCCAATTTACAATCTCCAGTGTAATGCCTGCCGTGTCCACTATTCAGGAACAGGCTGAGTTGGTTGTGCTTTGTGGGGTGGGATGGAGCAATGTCCAACCCCTTCAACAGGCTGCAGACCAATTCCATACCCTGCACCCAGACAGACCCACTCCATGCGTGGCCATGATATCCAATCTGTTAAAGAAATTCAAGGAAACAGACTCCGTTCATGATGACTGGAGAGATTGCAGGCGTCCGCGCACATCTACAGATGAGGACCATACCATAGCAGTTATTGATGTCATCAAAGCAGCCCTCCGAACATCACAACGCTTTCTAGCCAGAGAATTAAATATTGGCAAGACTGCTGTGCAGAAAGTTCTGAAGGAACAGGGTTACCACGCATTCAAAGCAGCGAAAACCCAGTATTTGGACAACGAAAAGTTTGATCGCAGGTTGAGCAGGTAGATGCTAATGTGACATTTTTGAGGCGTCTTTTAATGACTGATGAGGCTCACATCACGTGCACCATACACCAAATAAGCAGAACACATATGAATATGCGATTACAAACCCTCACTTCACAGTTAAAATACACTTTCAGCACAACCCAGGTACAAATGTGTAGTGTGGGTTTGTAGGAACAACATTGTTAGGGCCTTCTTTCGTCGATGGTGCACTGAATGGAGAAAGGTATTTGCAGCTATTAACATGTGCTCTCCAGACCGGATATCAGACCCACTGGGTGCTCCATGATGGTCAAACAGACGCGAATGTCGATATGGCAGAAAATGGCCTAATTAGCATTTTTGTTAGAATTTATTTGTCGTTTCATTATGAATGCGTTGTAAAAATAGGCCTATGTGCAATAAATAGGCCTTTCTAGGCCTACCGTTCTTCTTAGTACCTTTTCAGTACGTTGACGTCTTTATGTCTCCTTAGTCGGACTGACCTTCGGTTAAGTCATATCCTTTGGCCTAATGTGTACTTCCATGCCTACTTGAAATACTTTATAGGCCTGTGCAATTTATAGGCCTACACACTTTCTAGAACTACCCTTTTTTAGTACATTTTGTACCACCCTGCAGATCATTAATCTGAAAACCCAGACACATCACCGTGGGTTAACTTTGATAACCCACACTTTTTGATAATCTAACACCTTTATGTGGGCAACACAACCCCTAATCCACGATGTGACAGCTCCACCATGTGACATAATGACCAACTTTGCATAACTACACGATGCAAATTCAGCCAGCACGTCCCGTTGTAAAACCAGCGCAAACAGGGAGATTTGCGACTAGCGACATTTTTCACGGTACCAACACGCAAGAAAATGTTGCAAGCTAAGCCTAACCCCACAACTTTTTGTTCCGACAGTACAAATAGTAGGCTGCTGACACTTTGAAATACATCTAAAATTCTACGACGCAAGCAAATAGCGCATTTTATACTCTACTCTTATTTAAACTATTACAGTAGAAAACAATACAATTTTACCTTAAACACAAAAGTTAGTGTCGAAGACTTGGTAATGGGATGTCTCTCCTTAGCTCTGACTTTCGTTGACAGAAGTTTCGACCCTTTCCATTCAGGAATTTGCGCAAGTCATTATACAAAATTCTTAAATTCATTATGATTCAAAAATAAAATTTAAAAATAAATATTAAAAAAAACTCAAATAAGTACAAGTTAGCTTGACGTCACACCTTACCATTAAAACACATCCATGAAAATACGCGGTTAACTGCCAATAAGTGCTCGTTTGCTCGAAACAGGATAGTCCAATCTCTTGGGGATGGGGAAAACACAGTTACGCTGATGCACTTGTGAGATTTCCCCACCCCTTCGACATTGGACTGCTCGTTTCTCGCAAACCAGGAATTATTGGCGGTTAACCGCGTATTTTCATGGATATGTGTTTTAATGGTAAGGTGTGACGTCAAGCTAACTTGTACTTACTGATACCTACTACGTAATTGTTGAATTTGGTGTGAGACCAAGAAACTAACCGATGTGTTTTAGAGTTAACTTGAACTAAATTAATGTAAACGTTATATTTTGTCAAAGTTGTAGATTGTAAAGAGTAGTCTTTAAAGGTAAACGCGCATTGGTTGTGTAGCTTGAAATACTGTAAAATAACATTGAAACTTTTAGCTTGCATAGAATTGTCAACGCATCGAACAAAGTAAACTGTGAACTTGAACTAAACCATTAATTATTGTCATTAGCTGTTAATAAAATAAATGTTTGAACTCTTACGGAAAAATATCATGGCAGTGTCATTGAAAACTATGAAAATTCCATGAATATTCCATGAAAATCATGATATCACCATGACTGGTCATAGAAACGTCATGGTCTTTTTTCATGATGCTGTCGTGGTATTACAAAAGCCATGATCAGTGTATTGAGAATTTAGAGGATGTTATGGAGAAGTTATGGTCACTAATCATGCTAATGCTATGATTGTCACAAAAGTTATGACCCTTGCCATGGTGTTTTAAAGGTTTCATAGCAGTCATGGGCTGTCAATGACCACAGTTTCGTGGGTCTATGTCATGACGTCATGATGTATTAATGACCACCAAAGGAAGTATGACCTTGAAAAGAAAAACAGAAACACTGTTCAATTTGAATCTTTGCTGAAGCTGTTTTTATTTATTTATTAATTTAATAACCTTTTAAACAAAGTTCCTCTTTAATATAGCTGCGATTTGTGCTTTTGATGCATTTCAGCGAATTAGAAGTACAAATCAGCAAGGCGGCCTGGCCTAAAAAGATATATTTAAGTCGATATATAAGTCAATTTAAGCCAAAGTCGATCTTAAAGGCGGGTTGCCATCGAATGAAAATATAAAGAATAGAGCACCAATTTGTGCTATGCAAATTGCGGCCCTTTCTAGCACTTGCTTGCAGCAGGCAAAAGAATCTAAAAACACATTCTTTTAAAACAACAAACAAACCTCATGCTTCTGTAAAGAATGAGTTAAAATGTGGTACGTTCTCGTGCACGTCAGAGTAAGCTGTAAACGTTAACGATTCCAAGTCGGCTAGATGGTGGCACAAGAATTTCTTAATATTTGGTGTTGGTGGCAACCCCCTTTAAGATTGACTTTGTTCGAAAGGTTACTAGAAAAAAAAATAAACATGCGTGGATTCGGTCCAAGTGTCCATGTCCGGCGCATTTTTTTCTTTAAATCGATATTTCATATGCTTTTTACTACTTTTCATTTTTTTCCACTATTCTGAAAAAAAGCCTTCTCATCCTGTCTTTCTGCTTCTCATCTGATCAGATCAAAAGTGATCTGACCCCTTCCGAGAAAAAAAATTAAGCGTTTTTTAATGCCTATTGAAGCTGCCTGTAAATGATTTTCTATAGCGAAATTAAATTGACAGCAGTCGACCGAGAAGTTTCCTATTGCAAGGAAACCGAGTCGCGATTTTGACAAAAGGACAATATTTGTTTAAAAATGTTCAGGAAAAGATTAAAGATGTGCTCTTGAAGGACCCATCATTGTATACAAGTGTGAAGGAAGAAAATAGGCCAAGGAGACCACACTTGGCCTCCAATTCTTGATGATCCCTCTTTTTAAAGATCCTGAAAAAAATTTGACCGCACTAAGGTCTACAAGTAATCTTAACTCTACCCCCACCTCCACTCTGCCTAAAAAGTAAGCTTTTCTTATGGCCGCTGAGGTGACTTTCTGCAGCCGAGTTAAACAGCAGCCCACACTAACTCGTTCAATTTTAAGGAAGACTTGCCTTATTTTGATGAAAGAATAAATCGATTTGAAAAGGTTCCAGAAAACTTTCAAATATGTGAGCTTAAACCTGTTTTTTATCGAGATGCATGTTGTTATTTAATTTTTGACACGGTAAATCAACAGTTCACCAGCAATGTGTCTACTTTTCTGACATAGACATACCTTGAACGATGAAGAGGGCAAGTAACCCGGGTAGAGGGATGATGCGAATGCCGAGCGAGAGGGAGTGACAACCCCATCTCAAATGGCCGCTGGCCGTGTGGGCCCCACTCAGCATTAAACACAACTCATTCTTGCAAAAGGGTCATCAGTCTCAGTTCAAAAGAATTTTACCGTTGCTGTCTTTCATTCAACGCAAAGTCGGGCTGGCTAAATTACTTTCCAGTAACACTGAAGCTGTGCATGTAAGACAGTAAATTTCCTTTCCATCAACGAAACTCCTCCTCTACAAATAAAAAAAACTATTGCAAGTATGGATAGGACTTGATGACTGTCTCAAACATAATTCGACAAAATAAAATGGTAATCGTTGCTCTCACCAGCTAAACATTTCACTTCAATGAGTGAGCTATATAGCTAGCTAATACGTCTTGCTGAATTTGATGGGTAAAGTGAAGAATAAAATATTGGTCCAAAATTGGAATTTTCCTTCAGTATGGTCAGTGTTTTTTACTACTCCCTTTGACAGTGCCTAAAACTTTCAAGAGGGCCTAATGCGGGCCTGAAAAGTCCTCGAACCGTTCCCCACAAAAACAAATGCAAAACCATTAAAACTAAAGGCTGTTGGATGAAGGCAATACTGTTTCCACGGTTCCAAGCTCAGTATAGGCCAATCCTTACTAGTTTTCTTTTTTGGGACACATATTTTTTATAACCTCTGAATACATGCTCGGTAAAACAGTTGCCTGCCTTTATTTACATCTTCCAATGAAATGTGGCGCTTTGCCCTTATTTTTATTGGTGTGGTTCTTTTTTTAATGGTACTACACCCTCTTTATGAGAGTTTGCCGGCATCCATGCCTGAAGCAGCTCGAAACATCTGGACCAAACTCACAGTCTGGTTTAATTTGTATACATACATTAACTCTGGCTTCAACTTTCCAGCTTGCTACTAAAATAAACTTAGTTCAAAAGTCAAGCAAGCAATTCAAATGCATTTCCCGTATATTAAGCACATATGCTTTTACACCTGCAAATTATAATTATTATAATGGTAACTACTTGTTCTTCTCTTCCTCTTCGTAATCTCTAAATATAGAAAATCTCTATGTTTAGAGAATTTGAGTCGGCTTTCTTTTCATACTTTCGTAGCAACTTCCCTTCTCGATAACCTTGCACCACAAGATAAAATTCCCGCACACGATAATTATTGTCCCACAAGGTACAATTTTTCACAAGTTGTATTTTAAACTTTTTTTTTAAAACAACAACAAAAACAATCAATATCTTCCTCATTTTTATGGACCTGAGGCTGCTCACATTTTTTTAAATTAAGCTCATGTATCAAACTTGATTTTCGTTCAAAGTTTTCACAGTTTAAATAGGATAATTGCGTTACCCTCAGCTCTGAATTAGAACCTCCATTACTCTGGTTCGCACCGTGCATCACTATAAAAAAACACTTAAGATTTATTTTTTTTATTTTCCCTTTTCTCAGGTTGAATACATAAACACTCCTACACACCCTTGCTTGCCTTCAGAATCATTTTTTGAGTGCCGTAAGAAATGTTTGGAGCACAAACTCTTTGCATCCATCAACTGCAGGTAAAGTCTGTTCGTAAAGCTGGAATTCAGTCAGTATTAGTAAATATATTTTTGTAAACCTGAAAAGTTTTAACTAACAGAAAATACAGGGTGGTCCACAAAAAACTGACGACCCAAAATTTTCAATAACTAGAAAAGCCCAACTTTTCTAGTTAGCAGCCCTCAGAACCAGGAGAGGATAGCAATCAAAGCTAATGAAACGGGAAGATTTCTGTCCTCTCCTGGTTCTTAGGGTTGCTAGCTAGAAAAGTTGGACTTACAAAATGTTGGGTCGTCAGTTTTTTGTAGACCACCATGTATAGACTTTAAATTAAATTGTAGGTCAACAGTAAAGTAAATTACTGTTGACTTACAATTTAATTAGAAGTCTGTACCTCCTGGTAGGCACAAATTCACACAAATGCAAGCATTGTGCTCACAATAAAACATGATGAAATGACAATAAAAGCAGACAAAATTCAATTCATGGATTTGATGGCCACAATTTCGTGTGTTTTTAGTGTAATTTCATCATATGTTATCGTGAACAAGGGTGCAAATAATTGCCCCAAAATTAAAATATTGTGACATGCTTGCATTTGTGGGGATTCTTGCCTGTCAGGAGGTGACATCATCCAAAGAAAAGATAGCAAAACGTGTCCTACCACAGCAAAACCTAAGTGTACTGCTACTATTTTAGGATCAATTCTGTATATCCTTTGTTTAATGAGATTGTAATTGCATTGGGTGCTAGACAGGGCAGATAATTTGAATCCAGTGAAGGTTAGCCATTATTAAAGACTATTGTGCATTGGAGATCATTCACGATCATTTCAGACTACTTGTCGAATTAGGAGTACAGTGTTGGCTATCTTATGACTGTCACCAATTACTGAGAGGTAACTGAAATCGAAATGTTGAATGAAGTATGGATTCTCTGTGTAGTTCTTGCTAAAGGCTTAAACGGACAATAAGCAACTGATACACATATCACGTATCCAAGAAATCTTGAGATCCTTGGGGAAATGTTCAAAACAATATTGATTTTCAGTTTGGTGTAGGTTTTTAAATAATCTGGCACCATCTGCAATTGGTCAAGCTGTGCTGAATGTACAGGGTTTCAGCACGAGCATGTAACAAAGCTTGAGCAATATTAAAATAACAAGGCAGTAGTAATCATACGCGGCTATCGTATAGTTGAAGCCCTCACTCCAGCAATACTAAAAAAAATAATATCTCAGTTTCTGCTCAATATTTTTCGACGAAACTTGGCCAGATGGTAGATAGTACGAAAGGTATACTTATACTAAAAATAATGTAATTCCGTGCAAGAGTAGGGAGCCACACATAAATTTGAATACTGTTCACTTGTTGTTGTTTTTCTTTTTGTGTTCCTCTTGTATGCCACTGTTTCAGAAACAGTGGCACACAAGACAAATTTCAGGCAGGTAAACAGCTTATGATGTAAAATGGACACCTTATCAAAGTTAAATATCCAGTGTGTGTATTTATTTAGTATCTAATATTATCCTGGAACCTCACTAGATTCTGAAAACATATATAATTGTGCCCGTTTATTATTTTTTTACGTTCAGCGTAAGTAAAGTTAAAAGCTAAATTAAAAAAAAAAGCCAATGATCGCTTCTGTCAAGGAGTGAAGACGATGCTTGCTCTGGCTCCTCCCAGTGCCTTTTCTCTCCTTTACACTATAAAGGGTGAAAAAGTAAATTGAAAAAGGTCAATGAAATATAAACCCATAATAAAGGTATCCCGAATCTTATTCATTTAAAATGTAAGATTTTCAATGCTGTATTATTATGTTTCCTTTACTTCTACGTTATTCACACAAATTGTGTGTATTTAAAATTTTAAACCAGCCAAAGCACACAAACATGGAATGCGCAAGTTTATATTTCGATCCTAATAAAAAAAATGGCAGCTTCTTCCTCAGAACAATTTATAACCACAACCACCTTCAGTTGCAGCCTAAACTCATAAGCACACAGTGTGTTTATAAATTGATTGCTTGTATTACAATCTACAAATTATTACCGCAGATTTCCTAAGCGACTAATTAATGTTGGCACTTTCATTGTTCAATTACCACAATTTTATTTCCTGTTTATGTTTTAGCCTCCCTTTTGTTCCACCAACAAAATTACCAGAATGTCGAACAACTAATGACGCAAAGAACACCAGAGAGTTTTACATGTCACTTGTTTCAAGGGTTGCTAATCCAGAAAAGGAATGCAACTGTTTTCGACGTTGCCACAAGACATTCTACACTTCTACCACGTACCGAGAAGAACTAGATCATCCTGTCAGTTTTGCCAGTTACGTTTTACCACTGAACATTGTCGAGACAGTTGTAGAAGAATCACGCTACTCTTTAATTGCATTTTTATGTGATATTGGGGGGAATTTAGGAATGCTGTTAGGATTCTCTTTGTCATGGATTCCAGAAATATTGATTGCAACATCGTACAGAGTTTAAAACATGTCACAGCAAAAACACCAGTATTAAGTTGTGATCTTGCACGTCCATAATAGTGTTGTTTGCTTCCCAGCAATTTTCTGCCGGATTTCCTTTCTAGGTAATTTTCTGTATTTTATTATTCTAATATATAACATCCGCTATTTGACGTCATTTATATAATATACTTTTAAATTTATTGCGTCGTCGGTTTGTTTTCTTTACATGATCATCCTAAAGTCTACCATTTTGCTAAATAGTATTTACTAACACGGATGTCAATGCTCTGGGACTTAGAAAATATTGTCAGTTCTGCTAAGGGCCTATGTCCACCTTAGGTGCTTGTATAGTAATTTTTTCACTGAGGATGTGATCGGTGTGTGTGTGTGGGGTGGGGGGGGGTATGGGTGAGTTAACTACGTTTAATTCAATGAGAATTACCTGTTTTTATTATCGTCTTCTTCCCTCCCTTACCCTCTTCGTCTCCCCATCGTTACGTAAAAATGGCGTTAGTTAAGCGTACAAATTGTGGAGATCTGTATACGTGCTTTGATCTGCATTTATACTTTTAACGGTATGTTTTAAAGCTACGTTATGTTTTTAAGCAACTTTTTTGTTGTTTTGTCGAACGCTGTTTTATTCCAAGCTATTTTCTCATCACGCTGTAATGACGTTGCGCTGTTTTGTCGCGCACGTTTATGTCATGAGCTGTATTGTCGTCACACCATTATGACGTCGCTGTTTTATCGCACGCCATTATTTCCGCGCTGTTTGATAGGATCTATATATATAATACGCTTCGATTGGGCGAGCAAATT
>JAHWFP010202435.1:0-10491 GCA_023313725.1 Lithobius niger | reverse complement strand
GTGTCAGTCTGGCTCAGCTTCTAAAGCTGTGCAGGACAAACCTCATACATAAACTTTGTCTCAGCCAGGGCTGGAAAAAGTTCCGTATCCTGGTATCTAGGATACCGGGAAGGTTGAGATGTTAGCGGGAAGCTGCAAGTTAACAAAAAAAAAATCATTGTAAAGTGTAGTTTCAGAAATTTCAAAAGCCACTTGCTCATAACAGCAAGTGATTAACTTGTATGGTTTGCATTTTGTTTTAAACGCAAAGACGAGTTCCCAACGTCAGTTGTTTTAGTAGCTGCATAAAGCAAAGCGTTTTAGGCAAGTTACTTTCCCTCCCTGCAACTGTAGTGGTCGTAGTCTACTCTCTCAGGCCAGCAAGAACGACGGGTGGGGTGAAGGGGTTGTGGGTGGGGGATGAGTCTTAACTACAACGATTCTCAACGGTGGCTAACTGGTGCAAATGTCTTGAAGTTTTGTAGGAATGATAATTTTACTGCCTGAAAAAATTAAACGCTTGGTATGTATTGAATATAATTAAAATAAAATAAAATACTTCAGCAATGCAACAAGAGCTTTGAAAGGTTCTGTCTATTGAGAAAAAGTTTCGTTTGCTATCAACAGTACGAACATTTTTTTAATAAAACGAAAAACTGTTAGTCAAAATTTTGAATCTGCTATACAAGTTTCATTTTGCATCGCAGTTTAGCTAATCAACTTTTGTTGGGAGGGGGGGGGGGTCAAGTCCTGCATTTTTATGTGACAGCAGACACGCTAAAAAAAGGTCATTAGGTCCACATTATATTGGAGCAGGAAGGCTAACGAGGGATACAGGGAAGTTTGGAACTTTTTCCAGCCTTGGTCTCAGCCAACACTAGTGTTGCATGGTATTAAGTTTTTGCAAGACGGTATGGTACGGTTCTGAAAACGGCGGTCTATGGTAATATCACGGTAATTAAGGAAATAACTTTGCGCTCTCTTGAGCACAAAAAATCAAATACGGCGCTTTGCATTTAATTTTTTTACTAATAGTGGAAATTCGCTTTCTTCTTGATTGGACGCTATGACATCGATAACACAAACACGCTCACACTTGTTACTGAAGAGCTGCTCCACCTCCCCCTTCCACAATGTGGGCACTTCCTCTGCCTAGTGGGATCGGATTTCACTCGCTCATTCAAATTCCACACCTCCGTATCGACTCTACTTGTGCGAATTTAGTTTAAAGAATTGTTGCCATCCAAAAACAAAAAGAGGGTAAAGTTGGTTCGTGAATGGTCGTCAGCACCATAATCGCAGTAATACCGCTGCTACGGTAATACCGTGGTGCTAAAAAAAGGAACGATACTAATAACAATATTTTTTTACCGTCAATACTGTGAGTATCGATTTACCGTGCAACACTAAACACACAGCAGCAGAAGTTAATGCAAAAAAAAACCTACAACATGGACTCGCAGTACACCATAGTCAATCCAATTCTTCAGAGAAACTTAAGAAAAATAAAATAACGCCGTGCACTCGTAACAGCCCAATCGAAATCGACAAAAAGAATACTACAAATTTAAGGCACAAGCAATACCAGACAAAACCAAGAGAGAACTAGAGCACTGACATTGTGGCAGCCAAACCAAAAATGAAAGCAGGGCAGCAGCTTTCAAAAACTCGTGCAAGCAAGTTTTCAGTCTAAAATAACTGAGTTGGAAAGAAACAAGATTATTTAGAAATTAACAATCCATTACAAGAAATGCAGATGGACAAAGAAAAATGACAGAATAAGCAAGTTATTTTATTAAAAAAAAGATAAAAAAACTGCATGAACTTAGCCATGAAACTACTATTCTTGACTAGTGTCTTCCCGTCTTGTAGTCACTCAGGAAAACTAAATTAAGTTTGCCAGCCTGCCCCAGGGTTCGTACACATCAGATGAAATGTTTACGTTTTGTACGCTTAGATTTCAAAGTAAAGGATATTTACCGTTCCAATATCCTTGCAAATTTTCGACAGCAAGGTTTTTCTGAAGTTGCAGGGGCTCAAAACGACTGTCATCAGGCTACCACATCACCGCTTACTTTGTCGTGATCATTTGTCTGCTTTCCTTTAAATAAATATCGTTTACTTTGAAATCTAAGCGTACAAAACATAAACATGGACTTGAATTTTTAAAGTAAGCGATGTGACATTTTTAAACAGATGAAATCATTTCAAGGCCGGCTTTTCAAGGTTAAATTAACCATACCGTGTCTTGGAAGAGCCTAACTCTTCGCTAACCAAGACTAAAATTTAGGCAACTATAAAAATGAGTCTGAACTCTGCACAAGGCAGCCAACAATGAAAAGGCACCAACAATACTAAGTTCCTTGATGCCGTCTCTAGACACACACAAATCGAGGTTGAAGCGACGTGTGTGCCAAGTCAAGGAGTTCTCTGAAGTTCCTACTTCAAGTCCAATCAAGGTCTACCCTATGATTATGGACATAGACTGTAGCATAAAGCACTAGGGTTAAAGCCAATTTCAAGGCTCTTGCAAGTTTAACAATGATAATGTTGGCTCCACTCTGGGGTGTGTTTACTTCAAATATCAACCTTTTTACAATCACATACCGGTAACTGCAGTCTGCATTGCAGGGTTGGAAAAAATCATGATTTTTTGCAAAAAATCCAAATAATCGATTTTTTGATTTAAATCAATGATTTTTTGATTTAATCAATGTTTTTCCAAAACTTGAGTAAACATTATTTAAAAGTTGTGGGAACACTGCGTACACAAAAATAACTTGACAATTATTTTAGTAGTACACTGTAGTACGCTACAATTGAATATTCAAAAAGCTTTAACCGTAATTATAGCAACTTAGTAGGCCGTTGTTTCATACTCAAGATAGATTCAACAGTAATTACAAGAACTTAGTAGTACTCTTGTCGGCTATTGTATCATACTCAAGGTAGCTGCTACAATAAGTAACTAACCTAAATGACGACTTACTAGGCTATAGTTTCATGCTCAGCGTAGCTTTAATTATGGGAACTTGGATGGCTTTTCAACTCAAAATATATTCAATTTTTCACGAATAATTGGGTCTTGTCATTTGCTAGCCTAACTGCTATTAGTCAAAGACACTTTTGCTTAGTTTCCTGTAACCTTTTTGATTCATAGATTTAAACAAAAACACTACATTGGCAGCTTTGCCTAAGCCTAAACGATTTCGAAGTTTGCACTGCACTAGTCCAAACTATGAAAATACCCTTTCCACGTGTGCAGTGGTGGCAGTTACAGCGTGTAACTGATCTGCTACATCGATCACCTCCTGGTCCACTTTGTGCTACTGAAGTCCACCATTCGAGTGGCTAGACCGAACTGACGTTTTGGATGAACATATAATTATTGAGAGAATGGTTTGGCTTATATTTAATGAGCACTGGAACTATATTTGGATAATTTTCATAGCCTGATTAATCGATCCTAGAGTCGTACCCCTCTTCCGCAAGTCTTTACCCATAACAGATGGAGTCATAACCTTAACCAAATATTGAGTTAGTGTTGAGCTTGCTGGAAACTTATTTTCTTAGGCTATTTATCTTATTTTGCATATTTCTTGTGGTTTTGCATTAATTTCATATTTAATTTTAAAATGATTTAAATCAATGATTTTTATTGTTGATTTAATCAATGATTTAATCATTGATTAAATCATTTTGATTAAATTATTGCCAACCCCGTTGCATTGCGAAGCTAAACTGTTGTCAATAACGTCCCACCAATGGAGAAGGCGGACATAGGTGCCCGCAGACTTTCAACAAGGGTAAGGGGGGAGGAGAGCAGAGAAACCAGCATTAAAAAAAAAGGGAAAAGAGCAACATTTTAAATGGAAGATTTACGTAACGGCAGACACTACATTCTTACGACCACAGCATTCAAACGACATAAAGAACTAATGATTATACAGCCCAGCCGCCGCAACACGTTTTTCTGAGTCAGCCGAACAGCCGTCGTATAGTTTTTCATCAGCCACCAGGCCTAGCCGCCGAAAAAAATACGGCTGAAGCCGCTAATTTTGACGTTGATCAAAATGAAACGAAACGTTATGAAGTTAGTTGTAACTTGTCTATAATGGTAAGCTGCTCTCGACTGCCTTATTTTTCTTCGTTTTTGAAACCATATTCGCTTGCCAGCAACTTATATGAGTACATGTATTTGTGTAGTCATTACCATGCTTGGCTACTTTTGGTTTCGTTTTTACGGTTCGAGTAATAATAGTCAGGACACATCCCTGTGAAGCATTACTTAAAAAAAAATAAGTGGTGATATGGCTCAGATTTTAATTTGACGGTTCTTTGAAAATTGTTCCTTTTTTCATTTGCGATTTATCTAGACATTCATTAGGCCAATGCCCTCTTCCATTTCGTTATTTTCTTATGAAGTTAATTCCATCGTTGATATCTTTGCTTCATTTCGATCGATTTAGCCAAAATTAGCCGTCAGCCACCAAATTTGTAGCTGGCCGGTGGTGGCCACAAAATTTGTGGCTAGCCGCAGTTGACCGAAATTTCTGTTAAGCCTGAAAAGGAAAAAAAGCGGCTGAGGGGTATACTAATGATGAGCAGTCCATCTTGAGCTTGGAACCCTGGAACCCTTCGTTTAAGTTTTTTATCATCAGGCCTTCCACTGAACTTTCGAAAAAAAGTAGGTAGGACAATAGGAGCAACAATAATAGGAATAAGTTACCATGTGGCGCTTGTCTCAGTTATAGTTTCTTTGGTGCACTGAACGTTTTCAGCCTTATCTTTCTTTAAAACATAAGTCTTTTACAGTTCTCAATCCGATGAGGTTTCTTTCATGTAATGAAAGACACCTTAATGTCATCGGCGCATTGTTGGGAGAGAATCCTTTTATTAAACATCAGCGTTTCCATGAGCTGAATGCGGCCGCCTTTTACAACGTTTGCTAAGTGAGGTAACTTATTGATTCGTCCCACTTCAGTTGAAATTCGACCCCCCCCCAGTACGAGTCGATTCTTTGGAATTCAATTGTGCTTTTTTTTTTTTTAACTTTTTCAAGTTAGCAGAAACTTCAGAATCAAAAGGACGTCATCTCCATTAAGCTATTACATGTCTGTTTTAAGTGGTAGCACAGCATTGTAAGCACAGGATTCATACTCATAACTGAAAATGAATACCTCTGACTATCCCAGACTTTCCATGAAACCTGAAGTAGCTGCTGAAGTGCTTGTTGCCGAGATTTTTTTTCAATCAAGGTACTGAAGGTTCTTGGGTAGCATGCCCGTAACATTCTCCAGAACTTTTGGTTTCATAAATTGCCTTAGAAATTATAATAAAGGATCATTTAGTTTGTCTATCAAGTCTGTGCACCAAAGTAACTTAATTCGATCTTGAAGAGTACCGTCACAAAATTACTGAAGAATTCACAGGCCGCAAGTGGCTTAATGTGCGGGCACCCTTGGACAATGAGGAAAGAGGCGTATAGCGATAACCAGTGGAACAGCATTTACGGTTTCCCTTTCTGATACAAACTACTTCAATAAAGGGTACCTCTACTTCTGTCGCCCGTCCAATTTGCGGGAAGCATCGACGCATCTTTCACAAAAGAAAAAATTGGAGGACAACCTTTTTTTTTATTATCTTAAAACTTGGGCATTGTGGGGTTGACGAGCTCCAGCTCCCACCCAGCCTCACACAGTTGGCCTTCACCCAAACCAACTTGTGCCTGCACACCAACTGGTCGCAATCGCATGGTGTTAATCGCCTGAACGCTGGCTGCCTGCAAGCGGTTCAGCAAGTCACTTCCAGCAATAAACCTCATTGCTGAAACTGAAAAGGATCGTCTCCTGGACTTGCTGGGAGCTATCCGGAGCAACAAGGTCTCCCCATCAGCATGATTAAACTAATGTTTAATGTCGAAATTTTCAAGATTATCCCGATGCAATAAACCATAGCAAGTTTGGTCTTCTACACTACGTTGAAGACTGGCTGGCAAGTTGCTGCCCAACAACGACTGATTATCCCTCAGTGTAGTCTGTTGCCAGCAGTTCGTCGCACATTTTCTCACCCAGGCTACACTGTACCACTACGTAAATACAAGTGGGTTGAGCCAATGTCTGTTGCACCACCATTGACAGCTACCATAACAGCATCCTGCTTGTCGGTTTATTTCGACCAGCGCCTATACAGTGAAACCTCTTTATAACGATAGTCCTTGGTAGTTTGGAAACAATGTTATATCAGGTTTATCATTATAAACAATCACTTTTGCATGCACTGTTGCTTGATGCGCCTCAAAAACAGCATTGTTGTAACAGATTTATTGTTTTACGAGGTATTGTTATAGCGGGGTTAACTGTACATACAATGCAGCTTCCGTTCCACATAAACACGTACTAGGTGGAAATTAAACGGATATACCCTTCAGTTTTTCTCTATGCTCCACATTACCTAACCCGAAGACAAACTGTGGAAATTGTGGTCGACTGTGGGGAATTATTAGGATGTCATGACGACCTGTTAACCAAGTTCCTGACCTTTGTCGTTGATCGACTCACTTGATTGCCTTTCAAGAATCGCAGCATAACCATAAATCATTACACCTAAGTGATGTGATAACCTTCCTTGAATACAGAGACCTGCTTGAAGCGATTATACGGTATGGATGAAATATGGATGAAATGGCTGGCTCATTTTATGTTCAGCTTGTACAGTACACCGTTAGAATGGCATAGTCTGTTAATCAGTCCTTCACTGATACGCAATCTACAGCGTCGTCTTTCTGCGTGACGCTCATTCTATGTTGGCAACTTGAACAGCAACGACAACAGCAACAACCGGATGCACGTGATGGAGTGTCTTGTGCTGCAGTATTGTTCGGCTACACGGAAGGCAGGACACTTCCTTGTTGTCAGCGTCCATATCCCAACATAATCTCCCACTCGCGTTCTGGCTTCATGAACCAGGTGAGGACCTCCAACTTATTGGTGGCAGGTAGTGGTACCTTGGACTAACAGCTCTCTTCGAGATGGACGAGTCACTTACCTTCACCGCCATACACAGCGCGTGTGCCCGATACTGTTAGGAGACTGGCAGCACGACCTTGCATCACGGGAGATTGAAACTATTTCTGAAGGTTTCCCTAGTTTTCCTGTTTAACTCTCGTCGCTCGTGTGACACGAGTGTGGTGGTCTAAGGTGACACGCCACTGATGGATTTCGCGGTGGCGCTGCTATCGCAGCTGCAGAAGGTCGGAACACACTCGAGCTTACAGGTAGCCGTTCACGAATCGTTCATCTCGAAGAGACTTGATACTCTAAGGTGGTACATTCATTACCACTACTATTTTAGTCCTAGCATCTTCACCAGATCACAGTGACGGTCCTTGCATAAAGGCTTGGTGAATATGTCTGCCAAATTATGCTTGGTGTTCATGTATTGCACGTCAACCTCTCCTCGGTGAACTGCCTCTCTCACGATGTGGTATCTCAGTTCAATGTGTCTGGATTTGAGGTTTGTAACAGGATCAAGTGCATTCTGTATTGCTGCCTGGTTATCGCACCATACCGTTGGGGTCTTGATGCCATCTTGTCCTGGCCTCGTCTCTAAGCAGTCTCCTAATCCAGAGCACCTCACGTGAGCATCCCGCAAGAGATACGTATTCTGACTCCATCGTAGACGAGGATATGCAAGTCTGTTTGACAGACTTCCAAACAATCGCTCCACCACCTATCCTTAGGCTGTAGCTGGTTCTGGATTTCCGGTCTTCACGGTTGCCGGCCCAGTCGGCATCAATGTACGCTTCCAAAGCTATCCTACTCGGCCTGTACTTGAACGAGTAGTGGGACGTACCCTTTAGTTTCCCCAGCACTCATTTTGCTGCACTCCAATGGTCCAGTCCATGATTTGAACAGAACTTGCAGTGTTGAAACTGCGTATGCGATGTCCAGTCTTGTCGCAATACCCAGATACTAAGTGCCCCACTAGTTCTCGGTACGGGTACTTCATTGCTTCCAACTTTCCTTTATTCGTTCTTGGACACTGTTACTTGTTAAATAAGCTAACCCCCGTGTACTATGAATTTCGAAAATTCGAAAGTAACACTTACAAAGTAACAAGTAACAAAAAAGGAATCGTATTTCAAAATACTCAAATCGTATTTTGCGAATTTTCGATATGCTGTTGGCGAAAAGATGTAAAATTTCAGTCGTCCTATCGACAATCACAAAACACGATTGAGTATTTCCTTTTTTGAATTTAAGCGTTACTTGTAAAAATGTTCCTTGCTAAGTTCAGTAGGCTATTCGCTGCCATTGGAGTTGAGACCGGAAAACATGCTTGCATGCTAAACTTTGCAAGCAATTCTTTTGTGTATCTTTTTCTTGTACACGAACTGGCCACCGTTAGAATAGCATCGTCTTTTAGTCAGTCCTTCACTGATATGCAATCTACAGCGACGTCTTTATGCACGACGGTCACTCCCATGTTACATCTTGAACAGGAACTACTGGAAGCACGTGACACGTGTTTTGTGCTGTAGAATTGTTCGCCTACACTGAAGCCAGGACGCGTCCTTGTTGACAACGTCCATATCCCAACATAATAAGCTTAACGCGTAATGACATGACAACATGCCTGCAGCCAGCTATTACAATAGTGTGGGGGTTACAGCACAAACAAGTACTGAAACAGCTACAAAAGGAATGCTCTTAACCAGTCTTTTTAGAAGCCAAAACAATGTATTTTAACAAAGTAAAACAAACTAAGTATGGTACAGATTTAAAAAACGTATACAATGACACATAAACTATTATGAAAAAAAAATTGAAAATTATGACAGGAAAAAGGGGAAGGGGAGGAAGTGCTAATAGAGAAGAGAAAGGTTTTCCACAATGGGTGTTTTTATGGAAATTATGAATACGGCCGCCACAAGCTGTAATCTCAATTCAATTGAAATCTTGTTCCAAATGTGGCTTGCTTGCCTCTTCATGGAATTGTCCGATGAAATAATTCACATTTCTTGGTGAAGCATGTATTATAACCGTGCACTTTAAATAACGGGGTGTTTATACGCATGGACACCCACTCTGTATTTCATGTGAAGAGATGTGGTGGAATTTCCACGAATGAAACAATGAAAACTGTGGTATCTGTCAGACGTAAATGCTAGCAGCTTTCATTGTAAATACATGCCATTCTATCTTTCGTGCGATTGATTTTTTTTTTGTGGATTTAACTACATCTTTTCTGTTGTTAATCGGTTTTTTCAACATTTTTTTTTAACGGAAATTTTTTTTGAACTTTTGAAAGCGAACTAAAAAGCCAACTTAAACGTCGGATGTGTTTTACCAGTGGAAGAGGGGAGTACGAGTCTCCAACACAAAATAATTCTACCCCATGTTCCACCGCTTGTGTAGTCCCGACCTCACGCAGATAGTTGTTTGACGAGTGAATTTTAACTTGTGTGAAAAACATAGCTGATTAAAAAAAAAATACTATATAGTTTTGTACCTAATAAAAACGTGTGAAAAATGTTACATTTGTGCTGCGATTTGTTCAAGCAAGTGTTAATCCACAAGCAGTAGCATTTAATTGACCCTAAAGCTAGGAAGTTTTGATTCTCAAGTCAAAGGCCGATTGCTTAGCTTGTTGCGCAGCTCAGTGTCTTCTCTTGGGTGCCTGAAAGTAGGACCTGATGCATCTTAACAATGCTTTGGTACACGGTGTAGAACAGAGCCCCATCCAAGCAGCAGTTTCTTCTGTTTAGATTGCTGAAGCCAGTAAGGTTTAGTGCTTTGGTAACTACTGTAAGATTTTCACCGTGTTAAATCCACTGGCTTGTAGCCAGAAAGGGAAATCTGCAGCCTCTCTCCCAGACAATCTTGTGACAACCGGTGGAATACAAACTACGTTAAAACATGGGATATTACTCTCACATTAACAACAAAATCTTCTAGTAAATATATTTCACAACAAATTAGTAGCAAAGGTCTGACTAACGGCAAAGGAATAAAGCTTTACCATAGATTTTCCAATTGATAGGTTAATGGAGGAAAGGCTTTATTCATATTCGTTTATGGTTTTTTCTTTATTATACCTACAGAGAAGGTACTAACTCACCACCAAGACTACAGTGCTCCTACCATACTAGTATCGGACGGACTACAAAAATATAAGCAAACTGCAGACATCGCCGATTCAGGGGGTAGGCTACACGTTTTTATGGGCGAGGAAGGTTGTCGAAGGCGGCACTGCGCAAGCAAAGAAAAGTACAAGTTTTCATTTTAATGTACTCACCGATCGTCTCATACCAATGCCTGGTCCTACCCTTTGTGAAACTAAGGTAAATCTGCTAGTTTCCAAATACCAATTTTTAATAATCTTGCGGGCGCGTAGACCGGGGTTTCTTTTGGCCTCGAGTTGGATTTTACGCAAGATGGGCCTATTCAGAACAGAGAGCACATCATCAAAATAACAGTGTGGCTTCGAACGAAAACTCTTGATTTACAA
>JAHWFP010202434.1:10818-24943 GCA_023313725.1 Lithobius niger | reverse complement strand
TTTATTGTCCGAAATTGGCAACTGCCAGTGATCTGACCAGTTTTTTTAGTTCATCAAGTTCACGTAAAATAACAAAGTGACTCAGTTTTGATTTCATAGAGTGCAGCTTAACGTCATCAGCAAATTTTCGCAATATTATGCACTCAGAAGTTGGAGATAGATTATTTTAAAAAATGGTGAAGAACAGCGGACCTAAAACTGACCCATGTGGAATGCCACTTTCAACCGCAGCACCATCAGACACCGATTCCCCAACTATAACATGCTGGCTACGGCCCACAAAGAAATCAGTAATCCAAGCCAATAGTTGATCCCTGATGCCAATGTTTTTTTTAGTAAAACAGTAATTTGTGGTGGACAACGGAGTCAAACGCTTTCGCGAAATCAATTAGAACTACGTCACTGGGTAACCCTCATCTAAACACCTAGTCCAGTCATTTAGGACACCCAATAGCTGTAGCGTTGTTGAGAGTCCAGGCAGCGTCGTTGATCGTACGAGATTACATCTAGTTCATTTAGAAAATTTAGCATTTCATTTCTAAAGATTCGTTCCATAATTTTACAAGATGCACAAGTAAGATATATTGGTTTGTAGTACGTGGATCAGATGCATTACCTTTTTTGAAGATGGGAATTACACTTGCATCTTTCCAGTAATTCGGTCGGGATTTTAACTGACTGCATTAAGCATTTAAATATTTTCATCAAAGGAAAGATAATTTCATCCCTAATTTCTTTGTAGAAATAATGCGGATGGTCTATTAGGACCAATGGCATGACTAGTTTTTGGAATAATTATTGCTTTCAAGACTTTACCACTTGTGAAAGACACATTATCTCAAGTCAGTGTGAACGCATGCGTTAGGTTCCTCTGATTGTCTGGGATGTCTCCATTATAAGAGATGAAGTTTTTGGAAAATATATTGTTTAAACCTTTTTCCTTTGCCGTGTCCGATGAACCAACGTGCCCTTTTAGCTTTAAGGGTGGGATATTTCGCTTAATTCCTGTTTTAATTTTTTAATAACGTATAACGTGCACCAAGATTTCCTTCCTTTATAACTCTTACTTTCAGCTTGAATCGTTTTACACAATCTGCATAGTCTCTGCTAGCTTGCTTGTGCAATGATTTGTTATCTTGACAGCAATTTCAATATCAATATCTTGCTAAATTTCCTGGCTTCACGAGGGATGCGTTTTTAATGCCTAAAAGAGTTGACTTGGAGGTACTATGTATATTGACGGTGTCATTAATAGTAGCAAAGATTTATAGGGTTCGGGAAAAGAATTTGTAACTCTACAAAGTGCCCATTGAAAAGTGTTACAATCATTACTATTAGTTCCATGCGAGTTTTCAGATGGCGCCACACGTTACAAAAAAAATTGCATCTGTTTAAGTGCTGTTGTGTTTTACGTTTTAAATATATGATTTCTAAAACACAACAGCACCTAAACAGATGCAATTTTCTCAATTGTACATTTGATTATTTCAATTAAAAATCATCCACATTTTATCCGTGTACATTTTAACAAGTAAAGTGAAACTTCAGTCATATAACCCCCTTTTTTACGGCACACTTGACGTTTTTGTTAGTGATCCGTGTACCTTTTGCACGTTTATGGCTTCGTGCTACAAGGGTTTATGCATGCACTGTTGCCGGCCACTTTGAGACAATGACAGCTCTGAAGCCTGCATTTACGAAATACATACGCCATTCTATCGTTTCTAGCTGTCAATTTCGAGGCCGGAACAACCTAGCTTAGTTTGGTTATGCGTTTAGCTGAAACACGGATTCTTTCGACCATTTATTTATAGCCATGGCCCAAAGCCGTACGCTCTGCAAAACGAAGTACATATAACAATAATAACATGACATAACCCCAGAACTCCACACCACTCCACACAATTAACTTTTTAGCAAAGACCTAACACGTGCACGATGAATGGATCTGGAGTTTGCTGAGTAGCATTGTTCCCTAATTACAATGGTTAAAACAATGTAAAACAATCAAAATGATCGTTCAGGGACCCGTAACTCCGGAATGGATTGACAAATCGAAAAAGTGGTCTCTCTGAGGATGAAGCCCAGGGAAATTTCTGGCTAAGATCATGTTTCAGATTAGGTAGGTGCAGTAGTTTCTTCTGAAACCGTGTCACGTAAGAAGAAGAACAACAACAAGAAGTGAACAGTTTTCAAATTTACGTGTGGCTCCCTACTTTTACTCTTGCACGGAATTGCATAGTAGGTATAAAGTTTGGAAAAGTTGCTGTCTACTATCTGGCCAAGTTTGGTGGAAATATATTGAATAGAAACGGAGAAATTAATAGTTTTAGTTTTGTTGGAGAGAGGACTTCAATCATATATATATACACGGCTATCGTGTATGATAGGGGGCTTTGGCCTTTGCAAAATTGAACCAATTTTCATTGCAAATTCACGTTTCCATGAATACTGTTTAATTATCATCATTATTCGTCCAGTTTGAAAGTAAAGCTTATGATGCGGTTTTTTTCCCATTCGTTTTTGCAACACTCCTATTAATGGCACGCAAGTAACTGAAACGATGCTCCTGATCGTTTCTCGTCGATTCCCTGCAGTTCTCCTTCCAGCTACGAGACTTTGGAGTAAAAATAATGATTAATTAGTTTTCTTTCCTCCAAGCACGAGGATGGTCCCGAAATTAAGAACAAAAACAACCTGAAGATCACCTTAGTCAAGGGAGAAAAAATGAAAATGGAGTACGTATGTCGATTTCAAATGTGGGAGCTTTCGACGTTCCATTTTTTATAAGTGTGTTGCTGCTTTGAAATGTGGAAATTTTTTGCAATAATACCTCTAGGCCTAGTCGTCTGGGATAAAACTGAGAAAAATATTTCACTGTTTTTAACTTTTCGATAGTCGATTTTAAACAAATTATCTGCCTCCGGCTGGGGCCACACAATATTTTTTCGTCATTCATTATAGCCTAAAAGTCTAAACTGAACTCGATTAATTTATCTTGCAAAGAAAATGTGTAAAAAAAAAACATGATTTAGTCGCAATTACGTTTTTCTGGAATCTGCCATCCTGAAAAACGAATAAGAAAAATCACCAAAATTTGCTTGACAATTTGTTGCAAATGTGCTCACTGGATACCAGAAAATGGCTGAAACAGGCACTAAAATAGCGTAAAATGCTTCAGCGTATAGGGCTCTGCCTCGGACTCCGCTGGGAGCTTTCAGCACTCCCCCAGACCCCATAGCTGGGTTTTCCGAACCCTTTCAAAGTTACTTTTCATGGGCAAAAAATTGTGATGAGTTGGCAAAATCGCCGTCCCTGAATATATTTAAGGGAGGGGGGGGGGTGACTTTCAGGGTCCATGCCGAGGGCCTTCAAGGGAACCAGTCCGACACTGCCTACAACTGCTTTTGGTAAGGTTTTGAATGACATTTGTTATAGAGCGGGATCTGATGGTTGCTATGGCGGAACGCTCGGACTGAATAAGCGGCCGGGCTCTTGGGTCAGACAACCTACTCTCTTCCCAAGCCTGTTATTCGTGAATTTCAACATAATTGTGCCAGTAGTCCTATTAGCCAAACTAGAGCCATTTAACGACGATTTCAGATATTGCTTGTTGTAATCGACATGTTTTCAACATATGCTTGGATGAAACGCCTAAGAGAAAAAAGCCATTTCTGTTGCGGCAGCTTTAAAAGATATTCTAGCCCTTTCCCACTTACTCGCCCCTCCTTTTTCTGGTCCGATCACGGTGCTGAGTTTTTAACGTTAGTGTACAGTAACTGCTGTGATGGTACAATATTAAAGAATACAACACTCAAAACGAGGATGTAGAGGCTTACATTAGCGAACGCTTCATATGCACATGATGCGTGTACATAACCTGCCTTCTGCATGAAAACAATACTCAAATGTATGTTGATGTTCTTACCAATATTGTAAGGGCTTACAACCAATCGTGCCATAGAAGCATTAAAACGAAGCTTATTCAAATTAATGGATATTGTAAAGGGAAACTGTTTGTTAGACTATATGGGATTGGCTTAAAATTCATGGTGCTGTAAGGATGGGGCGTCGGACGAAAGTCTAACTGGAAAATTACATAGAATATTAGTCTTCTGTACAGCCGTACCGTCTGAGAAGACTATTGCAACGACTTTGTCCGTCCGTCGCTTTTTTTCAACTTCGCAACGGTACCAGAAATTGATGACCACTGTTTACAACGTTCGATTCAGTGTCAAAAGTTAGTTAAATAACATGGCAAATTAAAACATCGTTGCCTCCTTATAGCTAATAGACTTCTTCGACGTAACTAAATTAAATAATAACATTTCATCGTCGAATTGAAATCCTAAAGATTTCTGTTAACGCAGCCGTAAAAACAAAAACATTTTAGCTTCATTTAAAAGAGTCTTGTCGCATTGTTGCATGAATGAATAGGCTTAAGATCAAACCAAATTCTCCATTAGGCCTATCTGCTACTTACGAAACTAAAACTGCCGTTAAAAAAATTAGGCCTAAAAATGAAAATTAGGTCTCAAGTCACGTTACCATAGCAACTTCAATAGTTGCTACGAGTCGCTGCTGCATCGTTTCTCCTGTCCTTTCCCTACTACCACTGATCTATATAGGCTACGTTGCGCATTACGTTGTAACACTGTAACTGTGTGAGCAGAGGCATACCGTGTTGGAAAAATGAATAGGCTTAACTGTATACAATCCAAATCTCCGTTAGTTGCTACTTACGAAATTAAAGTTGTAAATTAGTTCCTAAACGCTGACAATTATGCCTAAAACGTAAAATAAGCTTAAAAGCTAACACATTTGTAACGGTCAATTCTGATGGTTACTGTTTTTAGATTATATAATAGAGATTGCTGTTGCAATGCCTGATAGAGAAGTGTGCCTCACTATTGGTAGTGGCAGACCTGTACGGAAGACCGGATGCGACTATGTAGTCGCTGTAGCCGCTTGTCATAAAACCAAGTTGGTGGCGGAATCTTCGTGCATTTCGGATGTCAAGATAAGTCCGATCATGGATTGGGCAGCATTCTCAAGTTGCCTGAAGATGTGGATCTTTCCTTCTAAAAAGGAATTGGAAGGAAACAAAGTTGGTAGACGTTTACAAAAACAAGGAAGACAAAATGTAAAGCTAGTGTCAAGGGTAAATGATGTAATGCGGGGAAAAGTTAAAACAGAAAAAAAAACGAAAAAGTATTAGAACCGTCTTAGATTAAAGGTATATAGTTAACCTAAACAGTCTCTAGCCACTCATTATACTCTCAACATGGTTTTTCTTAACCCCAATTTGTGTGTGAGTCTGTTATCCCCGCTTGATTTATTCTCAGTCAGTCCCAGGCAACTTTCATACAAAAGTCAAAATGTGTAGAATACAGCCCTGCAGCCACCATTGGAACGAATCAAGTAATGGATTTTGCAATCTCCAGTTTGGAAGGTTATATCGACTTAGGTCAAACTTTAATATATGTGAGGGTAAAGTTGGTGAAGTCTGCTGACAGTTTAGATTTCATAGCCGCTGAAAGTACTACAATCACGCCCATAAATCTAAGGTTATACTCTTTCTTCTAGCAGGTAGACATAAGCTTATATGGTAAAATGCCCACTGGTATGAATGATCATACCCTTATAAGGCATACTTACAAAACTTGTTGAGTTACAATCTGCTTGTTAACTCTACTGAGTTGAACTTGGATTAAAGGAAGCATGGAAGTAAATCTTCTAGAACGTGGCTGTCACGATTTAGAGCATTATTTCCCAATCGGTGAGGCGCGCGTTCCTTGGAAGGCGTGGAGAAACTACAGGGAAGATGCAAGCCACTGCCGTCGCCATACTATAAGATCGGTAGTGAACTTTTTTAACTACGCATCGTAAAGTTTTCCCAATGGCAGACTTAGACCTGGTGTCAACCTTTTTTTAAAGCTATATTATTATAAGATCTCAAGTGTTTCCAGTAACATTAGTTTTATTAAAAAAAAAAAATTACCCAGTAGTCAGGGAGGGACAGGGGAGATGCCAATGCATGCTAGTCCCGATGGGGAGAAATACTGCAGAAAAGATTGCAAACCGCTATTTAGAACGAGTACCAGTCATGCCTTTTTGAAACTGCAACAAAGTTTTTGAAACTGCAATAAGTATTTAAGTTTGCCTCCCCAGACCAGAGTGCCATATTCATTAATTTTAACCGCTGCTGGAATCTAGACTCATGCAGCATCCGCGGTCATACCACTAGAAGCCACTCTCTACGTAAGTAAAGTTACACCTTCTCCTTCTATTCTCATCGCTCGCGCAAACACTAGCTATTTCGAGTACGAAGTAACCCTACAGGGAGACTTAAAAAAAAAAGTCTTACTCTGATGCAGGGCACATGGAGCGTTAGTATCGACAACGTATTTAAAGAGGACGTAGGCCTACCCTCCCACGTCACTATCAGATTAGTGAAACACGTCGCCTTCATGGGATATGTTTTTTAACCTTTTAACAGCTTTAACACTATCTGTGGACGGAGTGATTCCTGACTCTAAACCGTTAACTTGTAACTTTGCTGCCAACAAATACGTGAACGAGTACGTGACATTGTTCAATGGCTTAGGAATTCATTATCACGATTTGCCCAATGGTATAAGTTATACCTATTTTTAAGAGTAGTGGAAATACTCTTTTTGTTTGATCTTGATTGCTGGCTTAAATACGAATTATACTTCTCACGTTTCTTTGGGTAACAACGGTATTGTACGTTTGGAGCTGACTTTCTCTAATGATTTGACATAAAACGTTACCGTTGTGATTTTAGCTGAAAATGGCCTTTAATTCGCAACTTACAGATGATATTTTATGCCCATATTGAGTACATTTCTAGAATACATCTAATCATATTATCTAGGGTAAAAGGGGGAGTGTTACTAATTTAGATATTTGTGACGTGCCATGATCTCGCTTTGATTTCTTCGGACTTCTTTTGAGTCTTGTGACTTACACTTTACTTCATCATTTAAGATGAAGATGTGGAAAAGGTTGGTGACAACATCGATTGTGACAAACTAACATCGATTGTGACAAATATGTGTTGTAACTGAGACCCCTTCTGAAACGTCTTAGATACATTCACATTAGTTCAGTCTTAGTTTATAGAGGGCGCCACGTGTTTTATGTGAGAATTTCTACTCATTTTTTAGCCTAAAATTAAGCTAAACAAAACGAAACTAGCTTATATTTAATTAATATTAGCCTAGCTTAGCTGTAATTTAGTTTAGTTTAGATTTGGGCTGAAAAATAAGCAAAAATTACCAGGTAGAACACGTGACGCCCTCTGAAAACTCGGATTGAACTAATGGGGACGAATCTAACGTGTTTCAATAGGGACTTTTTAGAGTTACAAATTCTCCTCCCAAATCCTATAAATTCTTGGTTTAATTAAGTGGAAAAACTTATGTAATATTGATTTACTTGTTGTTGATGAATACTGATGTATCTTGTTGTTTTTGTTGTTGTTAATAAACTTGTGGAATCTTATACTTATGTTCTCTTTCATTTTATGTTCTCTTTCATTTTTTCTTTCTTTTTCTATCCAGTCATGAGTTACTTGTATCATCAGTGCTGGCGGACTAATGGGACGAAACAGCTTTTGAACCTTCATGTGAGGGCATTACATAATCGTCATCATGTGTTACATAAGTCAGTGTGCCTGTACAACAGAAATCGACTTCCAGTGTCAACGACGGAGACGTCTCTTTGCATGTCCTGTCTGTCAATTGTCATTCAACACAAATAATGATTTTCTACACCATTTCGCTGACGCTCACTCCTCTCCACAACTATCAGCATTTCGTGAGGAGGTGTCTGCATACAAGTCCTTCTTCAGACGATACACGCATACAATTTCTACTGACTGACACATTTGATGTAAAGGTAGTATTTGATGAGTATGAGACAGCATCGTAATACTTTATTTACTTTGCTTCTTTGTGAACTTGGTCAAGTTACATTTTTAATATGTGTCAGTATAACTCTAGAGGAAATTCGTTTCGATGGAGAAGTGAAACGTGTGACTGTGCTTCGCCATGTATTGTCACTGGAATATTTTGGGAATGAAGTAAATGATGCCATATAAGAACATAATTTATCAGTTGGATACATTGCAGAAATATGGATCTGGCTGGATTGTATTTCAGATTAACGAATGTGATCCACAGGTTAGACGATACGTATCACTGAGTGGTGGATGTATAGTTCAGTAGTACTTGAAAAATGTATGCGCAACAAAAAAGTCGTTAACATTCAGTGTTCTGACAACATGTGTCTTGTGTATTTACTGCTTGTCACTCTATATCCTACTTCTAATATTAATAAGATGTTCAATTGTCGTACATTTCTTGACACATTAGACATAACTGGTCCTACTTTTCTGCCTTCTGTCAGCAAGATTGAAAAATTTGTTGTCCATGAACAATATTGCAATACTGTAGGAGAGGCAGTATGTATTCCTGATTTATTTAAATAAACGCGAAAATTGTACGGAAGCTAAATTGTTGCTCGTGGATGGTAAACAGTATTTGTGTATTAATGCTAGTTGTAAAGCCTGTCATGAAGGTTGGCTAAACTATAAGTAAAGTTGTCCCAGAATAGTAAAATGGGTGCTTTAAATAATAATGCAGGTTTTTACCTGTGGGAAAAATTCGAGAGAATGAATGTAAATACATATATTTTTGGGGCACTCAGGAGCGGTAGAGTGTTTCTCGTCGTGTGGCCAGGTCATTTTATGATGTAGCTTGGTTATGATGGCATGTAAGACGTTGTTGATACCTTTACTGTTATCAAAATAACAGACAGACACAAAAAAGAAAATAGAGCTGAGGTACTTGGGGTGATGAGGGAATATATCTGGGGAGAGTTCAATGTTTATCTTGGGAGGGGGCACAAATCTGGGGAAGGTAAAGGGAATTACCTCGAGGCAGCTGCTCTTCACTCACTCAATCAGTGCATCCTCTGATTCATTCGCCTTCCTTCATTCATTTCTATAACCCTGGAGCAGAAGGCGTGTTTCAAGTCGTGAGGCCTGGTTGCATTTTTTTCTGCACTTAATCCAACTGCGCTTTTTTTGGTGTCTTAAAGCCCTGTAGTTGCCCTTCCCCTCTCTCCTCGATTGCTCCTTCCTACATTTTTCAGTTTTGTAGTGAATCCTATTGCACAGTTTTTTGTGTCTTTGTTGTGACCTTTTCATTATTAGCAATCATCGTAGTCGATGGAGCATTGCTTCCTCTGACATTTACATAATCTTCCTTCTCACTCGAGACCAAAGGGTTTTCAAAGGGTTTAACGAGCGTCCGATTACACTCGAGACCGATTACATTACAACAGGGAGAAGACGTTTCTGTGCAGTTTCGGTGCATGTGCATATTTGTAAAAACATTATTGTTTGGAACATTGTTTTTACAGAATTGCTTCAGTATTGTTTCCTCCGACATATACTTTTTATTACCCTTAGGGAAAAGACGTTGGTTTTAGCTTTGTTTATCTTATTTGGACGCCATTCTGCAAAAATGTGTCAAGCCACGTAAACATACTTTTGAGATAACGAGTGTTAATGTTCTTTATTCATTAAAAAGTACAGTGTTGAAGTAGCATTACTGTTCTTCTATATAAAAACAAACAGTAATGCTACTACAATACTGTATTTTTTAATGAATAAGAACATTAAGTTAAAACTCGTTATCTCAAAACTACGTTTTCGTGGCTTGACACAGTTTTGCAGAATGGTGTCCATTTGTTTGACACGTTTTATGTTATCCCAGCTCGGGTCCTACCTGATTATTATATAGATTTGAACCGACTGGTTTATACTGATAGTCAGCCATGTATGCCATTATTGTCTTATATGTGGTTTCTTACTAAATAGCTTTAAACGATTATCTCTCGTTGTAAAGGTTGTTTAAGGAACAACACGTAACAAGTCTACAAAAAATCCCTACGTGTAGTTCACGAGATATGATCGTCATTTGCCTTGTCGTTTCATTATGTATGCAGATTTTGAAAGCGTGCTGTCAAAATAAGTTCTTGTAAACTCAATCGTACGCCTTCGTTTACACCCAAAATTAACTTGCATACACCTTGTGAATATTCTTGTGTAGTTATTTCATATGATAAAATGATTTATGAACACGAACTGTACCATGGGTAGTTTGTGTAGAGGATTTCTTTGCTCAATTAGATTTATGATTTATGAAGAGTCTGATAAAATCAAGCATACCATGATTCCTTTATTATCTATTACAATAATAATGATCTTAACTTTTCTAGAGCAGCCCATTGCTATATTTGCGTGCCAGGGATGTAATTTACAGTACAAATAAAAGGATATGTTTCCAACTTCGAAACACAATTAAAAAAAAATTATGATGGGCACATATTAGCAAAGGGATTGCCATACATTATCGGGAAAAAATGTCAGTTATTCCAACCGTACACAACAAGTCTCAGTTGGAGATAAAGTGCCAGATGTCTTGCCAGTATTAAGTGATGTACCACAGGGCTCCATTCTAGGCTCTTTGCTTTTTATTTTGTACATTAACGACCTGAACTGCAAGCTTCCTCCTTCTTGTCTGAACATTGAACAAATATGCCGATTGCATGACTGGGTCAGAAATGTCCATGACTCAACTGGTTTGGGAAATGCGTTAGATGAAGTTCGTGACTGGTCAGAGAGGTGGCAGCTTCTAACTTCAGCCGCCAATTGTAAACCTCTTCATATTGGTTCTAATATGAAATATGAATCAGGAACTGGATTATTACCTCCTCGGCTCGTTGTTGAAGCATGAACCTTTGTTAAAAGATCTTGGTGTTTGACTTTCACATAATTTAAAATTTTACTTCCATTGCAACTACATTGCTAAACCTGCCAATTGCGTCTGGTGACGATCAAATGTTGCTTCATGTCTGGTTCCATCCCCACCTTGGTTTGGGCATTCATGGTATATGTCCAGCCTATCCTGGTATATGCCTCCCCAGTTTGGTCCCCACATTTATTAAAATACATCAACAAAATGTTGATGTTGATGTTAAATTTGGACCGACGATTCTTCCTAGGGTTCATGTTGGGCATGATGAGATTAGAAGAAGAGTTTTCGAGTTTGATCCTGCACTGGTCTGGTGAAGGTTCTTGATGATGTAAAATTTTTAGATAGTATCAGTGCAGCTGATTATTTTCACACGTCTGGGTTTACCCTTCTGGGATTGAGGAGATATGTCTTTGACATGGAAGAAGACAGTTCGATTTCACCGGGTAATCAAGATAATAAATAAGATGGGTATAATGAAGGAAGCAGAAAGTCCGCGTACACACGTTGTCATAAATGATATATAAATGTCTAAACTTGAAATGACAAGCGACTTCCTGTGCCATCGTAAATGATAGTGTGACAGACAGACCCTTGTCATCGTGTCATGTAAGTTAAACCATGTGACAACCAAATGATACCATGCATGTATACTGAAATGATAGAGGGTTGTCACAAAGCACACGTGTATCTGGTCAAGGACAGCTGGCATATGAGTCCAATTGGGTTTCGACCACTGAATTCAGTTTTAAAAGGAGCTCTAAATACCTAAAAGTTTAGAATATGCGCTGGGAAAAAAAGCTGCAGAAAAAAAATCACACGAAAAATGCCTGAAGAAAAAAAAACAGCCGAGTAAAACAAACCACGGAAAAAGCGCAGAAAAAGCTGAAGGAAAAAAGCTGCAGGAAAAGGAGCCGAATTGTCTATTTTTTATTGATTTTTCATGTTGTTTTTGTTACAGCTTAGGTTAGGTCAGTTGCATTGATTCGAATTTCATCTGGCAGGCAAAGGAAAGTTATTCTTCTGCAGCATTGTTTGCACGTTTTTTTTTTCTTTGGCGTTTTTCTCAACTTTTTTTTTTCCATAGGCGCATTTCTTTCCTTTGGCTATTTTTTCCAGGCTTTTGTTCCTCTCTTTTTTTCTTAGATTCGTTAAGGAACGTTCAAATTATGTAAAGATTAACGAAACTATTCCAAAAGAATTTTTTTTGTTGATTTGTCTGAGTGGGCTTGAAAAGAAAAATTGTAATGCAAAGACATCAAAAGGCGATCACAAAATGTATCAGCATTTAAAAAAACGCTTAAGCAAATAAAACACGAATGTAAGCCTTAAAAAACTTAATGCTCTAAAGGAAGATACAAGAGAAAGACATGTAAGCCATCATCGTTGCACTAATACGTGCAGCATCCCCAAAAAGAAACTGGAGCTTCTTTTACACGTGCCTAAGGGATCCTAGTACGACACTAATGGCTTATGTCTTATGTTTCTTAACAGCATTAAGGTTTTTTTTTAGCCTTACATCCATCCGCTTAAACGTTTTTTTTTAATACTAATATTCGTATTTTTTTTATTGGAGATATTCCAGGTGCTGGTAACTAAAATAACTAGAATTTTGATATTAGATAATTGAGAAGAATGCTTTTTGAGATAAATCAGTTACATTAAAATATCGTTCAAATTAAAGCCCTGGTATTGCTTAATACTTGCTGTACTGTGTATTTTAAGCTATAAAAAGTGAAAATCGGTTCATTGTTTCGATCTCTAGGTGGAAGTAAACTTTACCTAACAACAAGAATAACAGCAATATCGTAATCATATTAAAATAGCACTCAAAGGCCTGGTCCTTGTTAATACATGTAGAATTTAAGCTCTACAAATTTTAAATCGGTTTATTGGTTCGATATCTAGGTGAGAACAAATTTTTTCCTTCAAGAGGAACAACAACAAAAATGTTGTAGTCACATAGCCTCAGAAAGCCCTAGGCCTTGTTCATAGCAACGTTTTTACTTTAAAAAGTTGAAAATTCGTTCACTGGTTCGATCTCCAGGTGAGGGCAAAGAGTCCCAACAGCAACACCAACAATATCAACAATACCAACATCAACAACTGTTTTTTTTTTTTTTGCCGACGTCACACAAAACCAAGTCTTTTCTGTCCGACGTTCTACGACAGTTTCTCCCTAGATCGCAGTACTCTCCGGTATTTTTTTTAAATTCATTACTTTTGAGCCTTAAATCACCCGAAGCAATTTAATTCTTGTTTGGCTGAACCGGCTCAATTTTAAACATTACCAGATTTTTTAGAAAAAAAGAAACATCTGGTAAATTAAGGAGGTGCCAACCTGGGGATTCGATCCGTGAAACCTCTGATCATCGTAGGGGCCGAAACATTGTCCAGAATTGGCCAGAATAGTTCCCATAGCCGCTGAAGGAGCATGGTTGTCTCTCATGCTACCCCGGCCGGCAGTCCTGGCAGAGACTTTGCCAAGATTCTCTTTCCAGGGGTTCTCTCACCGCTCAGCCACGATGGTCACGTTTAAAAGCGAAAAGACACGAACCGTGTGACAACGTGTATCATTTATCGTGCATCGTGTATCCAACACTTGTGTTGTGTGCATTTATGTCAACGTGTACCCGCGCCTTTACAAAACTGGTGTTGAGTGCAGAGTGTCAGAATGATCAGCTGTTCTCGTTTGTATAGGTTTTGGCCGTGTCAGTATGGCTCAGCGGTAGGACCTCGGCCTTTGATTTCAAAGGTCGTGGGTTCGATTCCCCGCTCAGGCAGTCTGACATACAAGTCCAAAAGGCAATGTAAATAGGTTTGCAGCCGTATTTATTTATGTCTCGTTTGTAAGCACCACTTTGGAGGACAAGAGGAAGGGAAATACCAGTGGGGATAATAATATTGGGATTAGAATTCTGAACAACTGCTTTAGAGTAAAAAGTGATGTATGGTCGAGTGATGACAAGTTAGTTCATTCTACTTCTGCTGTGTTAAAGGTACATGCCTCCCGGTTGGCTTTCTTGTATAGCTCAGTTTCGCAACGTTAACTTGAGATGCGTGTAAATGTTACCTAGGTATTCATTTTCCTATTTTTTCCTTGTGAGAAAAGGTTTCGCTGCTTTTTTTCTAACCAAGAATTTGTCGGGTTGGGGAGGAGAATTTCTAACTCTAAAAAGTCCCTATTGAAACGTGTTACATTCATTCCTATTAGTTCCGTCCGAGTTTTCGGAGGGCGCCACACGTTCCAATTGGTAATTTTTGTTCATTTTTCAGCC
>JAHWFP010202434.1:0-10418 GCA_023313725.1 Lithobius niger | reverse complement strand
AAATACAAGCTAGTTTCGTTTAGTTTAGTTTAATTTGGGCTGAAAACTGAGTAGAAATTCCCACATAAAACTCATGGCGCCCTCTATAAACTTAGACGGAACGAAGAGGAATGAATCTAGGACGTATCAGAAGGAGCCTCAGTCAATAATTCTCCTCCCCAACCCTATATATTTTTGCTCCACCGAATGTAAAAGTTGCAAAAGCTATTTTGCACAGGATACTGGAATAGAATAGCCGACAACGGCCAGTAAGCTAGTACACAGCTTTTGGAAGGCCCGAGCAGCAGATGTTAAGTAGAAGGAACCGCCATTGTAAACAGTTGTTTTTTGTCTCAGGAGGGAGGAAACCGGAGCAACCGGAGGAAGCCCTCGAGCAACCGGAGAAAACAACTGGAGAAAAACCCGTACATATACACTTTCCTTCACCAGGATCGAACCCGAATCTGTGGGAAACCAGAGAGGGGTCCTGGACGCCTATCGAATATGACGCCCCAGTGCTCGCAGCTACTGGTGCATCCAATATATTGAGAAATTATGTCCATTTAATGGATTATACAGAAGGAGGAGTATGATGGTTGGAAAAAAAGGGATGAAGGTCATTAAGGATTGGAATGTTTTGACTAATCGTCAGGAGGATGGCAGGAGAATGATGCAAGACTCGATAATGTTAAGAACTTATTAAGTCCTGGAGCCACCAGAGCTTCTATGGGACTCCACATGTGGTATGAAGGTTTATGATGGTGAATTTTCCCTAGCCATTACAAGCAAACTAATTAACATGTTTTTTTTTGCCTTCTCTATTCCAAGAGGGTGATTAATACTGTTCTCAAAAACAACTAATCTATTCCATAAGGATAGTACTAGAGTTTTTAAACAATGAGTTTTTAAGCAAAGTTTTCACGAGTTATTTTCTTTTTTTAGTTTTCTTGCTTGTTGTTATTACTATTAGATGATAAGATTTGATTTAGATCAAGATTATGATAAGTCTTAAAGTGGATGAGGTCCTGTGGGGATCAAAATCACGCGTATAGGGATATAAACAGTTAAGTAGCAATGTATTCTGTTTTTATTATAGTACTGGTTCGGCCTGGAGCGACTTACCCTTGTGTTTGTATAATTGTTCACTACCTGCTATTGTTCTTTCATAAATAGTTGTGTTTAATTACTTGGTTGGGCTGTATGTTTCGTACTACGGTCTGAGAGTTTTGTTGACTTTGTTGAACTGTTTCGAGGATCATCTTATGTTAGACTCATGTTCGAGCAGATTGAAATGTTGTCATGGTGTGAAATAATCGTTTGCGTGGCATAACTCTGAATTACATTTGGCTTAGGACTGTGTAAGTAAAACGTTATCATAGTTTTACTTAGCTTAAAGATAATAATTTAGCATGTGACAGTCAGAGGTCGTTTTTATAAGCTTTACACTGAGAGAAGAGAACATGTTACGTAGCTACAATACTGGGACGAAAGTTGATTCTAACGATCACTGACGAAACGAGAAAAAACGCATTCGGGACCAAAAGTGTATCTGGAGTGAAATAACTAAACCGCAGCTAACTGAAATTAACATTCCCCTGCCAGCCTCAGAATAAAAAAGATCGAAGAAGTCGTATTAAGCTTTTGCCATTCTCATGCCTTCCAACCCAAGTCTATTTTGAAATGTTGCTAGTATAACTGCCGATTGTTAACAGTTTACGTGTAGCGTGAGGGATCTGCATACTCAATGAAGATTTAATAAAATAGATCAATATTTCCATAAATGCACTGAATAAACAACTCGTTATTACACTGAATGTCTTCGTACACTATCTTAAATATATGACCATTAAAAATTTTGCATAAACGAGTTCACTTCACTCGTTTACGTGAGAGTTTACACGTCGACTAATACTTTGAATTTTGTCTCACGGTAGCAATCTTCAAGTTTTCATTTAACGTGCAAAGTCTTATTTGGTACGATTACCTTGGTTAATAGGATTAACCTTGGTGGCCTTTTCCTGGATGAATGATATCACTACTTTCAAAGGCCGACCTTTTTTTTGGAAATTAGGCGGCTTCTCCTTTGCCAGTTTTGGTTTTGGGTGGATATCACAACTTTCATAGGACTGTGAACGTACCAACCTTCACACCATCTTATCTTAATCTCTAATTTTGTTTCTGGAAGAATTTTGTGTGGATAGAAGGTAAGGACATACAAAATCTTAAAAAAAAAAGAGTACAATAATACAGGAGTGGCATAAAGGAGGCCCCCCTCCTACGTAGGGTCCACATCAGAGGGTCTATGATATTGCAGGACCGGAAAATATACCAGGCCAGGAAAAAATCCTCGAAAAATCATCTCTGAAACCATTCCGGGCCTTGTTTTGAATGGTAAATTTGTCAAACTCACCAAGATACACCAGGCGGGAACAAGTAGGCAGAAAATCGATGCTTTGTAACATTATGTTCTTCTTGTTTGTAATGATGACATGTTTTGAATTCTACATCCTCTGATGTATGGGAGTGAGACACGCCAGTAAATGTGCATTATTCATCTGGCTGAAAACAACAAGAATACATTACACGGCATAGATTTTCTGGCCCGTTAGTAAGTGCATCGGGTAACTGCGTAGAAGTTCAAAGCTTGGAAGAAAAATACCCAAATCGTTGTAATGAAGAACTCGATGGTAAGTTTCCCGTGGAGTAAATTTTTGTGTATAAACTTTCACAGTTAAGTTTTAAACTTTGCTTTGTATTCCATAAGATGCTTAAACATTATGTAAACAGCCTCCTGAGTCCCGTCGTAGCATCCAGACAATACAGCGAAATCAGTGTGCGGACTTTTAAACGAATCAGAAATTTACTTGTTATAATGAGACTGGGAATTGGGCCTGGGACTTCGCTCACTTGTCCACTGCTCACATGATAAGTCAATTTTTTTTCGTGTGTACGGCTGTGCTCTAGTATCTGGATGCTACGATGGGAGATACATAGGATATCACCAGCTTTCTGAGTACTGGGATCAACATTGTTGACACCCTTAGGGCCGATAAATTGTTGAGCTCCGTATGTGGAACCTGGAATTTCTTGTAGTTAGTAGTGGTGTTTGGAAAACGTTAGGTACTTGTGCACAGTGGTGGTGACGGCCATGCATCGCAACAATTTCTCATGACCAGTGGCAGTAATCAGTGTTGCTCAAGCACAATGTTCAGCGAACTTTCACGGAAACTTGTACATACACTCTGGTATAAAGCTGAGTTTATTGTCAGTGTATGGTGAAATCTCGTGGTTACTTGTGAACAGTGGTAGCGGCAGCCGTGGGTATTGGATTCAATTTCTCATACCCAGTGCTCGTATGGCAACTTCGGACGATTCACGGTGGTAGTAACAGTGACAACGTGAATCTAAATGGCACACATGGATGGCTTTGGAAATAGGCTAAGTTTACCGTAAGTTAGTATAAGATAGTTTGTGTATCTGGGTGCTTGGCTTCGGGCCGCGGCTCAAATAAATTTCTAGTTCTGGAACCTGGGCGATACCCTACCATCACCCTTAACGATTACTACAATGTGGTAACGTGAAAGAGAAGCATTGTTGTCCGACATAACTGCAGAAGAATATTTTTCCGATTTCTTGTGTGATATCACTCCTATACAACAACGCCTCAGCCACCCCTGGTATTTTCGGGACGAGTAGGTCCCCGTGGTGTCTCGTGCTCGTGGCGTTTGAGGCATATCAAAGACTGTGGGCTTTTCGCTTGGATTTCTCCAGCTAAATTGTCCCTTTCGTCGTCTACTCTCTGACCGATTTATTACGGAGCTCTAGCCCACATTGACTACCAGCCGTCCTCTCTCAGGACGGCTGGTACTACAATGGCTGTACTACAATGGCTTCAACAATGAAATTATATTGTTTTAAAAATGGCTGTGGCCTGAGAACTTTGCCCTCTGTACTCTAAGTTAGGACGATACATGTTAAATGCATTTACCAGAGAAGCAAATTCACGATTTGACGCGTTCCAGCTGTGATATACTTCCGCCTTGATGCTGTGGTTACCACCATTGCACGTGATGAGCAAATTCTATCTCAGTAACTCACAATTATTGGTGAAACTTAAGGTCGACGAGTAGGGTAAAACACGGATGGCTTTCGTTAAACTGTGATACCGTTTGCAAAATTTATCCTGCAGCACAGGCAAAAGGTTGAACTAAGCTTCCAATAGCTGTTCGATTTTATCAATTGATGTTTGCATCTTTTTTAAGATAATCAGGTTGCCACAAACGTGAAAACGTTTGTCGTTAAAAACGTTTTCAACGTTATTAAACCACGCGCAATGGCTGTTTGCCATGACGTCACCAAGAGTTAGCCAATGATGAACGAGAACAACGGCTGTTTGGCCGTCTGAGTGGACTAGCCCAGTCACGTGACATGCACGTCACAGCAAACAGCCACGCGCATGGTGTAAAGGACGTTTGTGGCAACCGTCCTGTAATATTTGCGTTCGTAGCGCACCCATAGTTGAGATTGGTATACGAGTGTAAAACGTGCACAATTAAAGCCAAACTAGCACCATATTGAAATGGTAATTTTAGGAGAAACTTTATGAGCGGAGTAGTGACTGGTTCTTAGTACATTGTTGTCGTGCCCAAAGCTAACATACCTCCTAGTTTCTCAAGAGGCAGCGACAGAAGAGTGGTTTGATAATGCATCAAGAGCTTTCATGTCATAAAATTTTTTTTCTCAATATTCATGCGTTTTATTTATGCTAGTTTCTTAGCTAATGCTCGAGTAGAAACGGTGTAAATCTCCCTCAAATAGTCAACAAAACCAGGAAGAATTGTTAGGAAGTGTAGGTAATATTCATTCTACGTAGTTTACCACACATTGTCCTAGATTCGACAAGGAATGATTTTCCATTTCATTTTCCATTTTCCACTTGCTAACGACCCTGCATGGAGACGCAGGATGGTGTACCAACGACATCCAGATCGGTCAGTAAACGGCACACTCACGAATTGAGTGCATTAATTTTGACCTTGTAGGCACGTACTGACGCGATGCCTCGCATCAAATTTTCGTCTATCTGGTTAGAGATTAATGCTTGGAAAGTTTTTTTTACCGGTATTTAAAACGGTTTCCGTACAAACGTTGACCCTCCTTCCACACCTATCCATTTCTTTTACGAGGTTTGGAAAACGAAAAAAAAAGTTACGTTTTCTATGTACAGTATGTAAAAATAATGGGAATCGCTGTTACCATGGACTTATATACTATCACACTACGTGATAGCTCCAGCTTCCAGCTCCATGCTGTCAGGGCACGTTTACGCAACCACTCGCTTTTGCATTCTCGCAGCTAGAAGCTAGAAATCACCTCAAATTCCAACATGGCGGCGGTTTTATGTCTGCCGCCTCGCAACGAAAACAGCAAATAACGTGAGTTCAGAAGCGTTTGTGAAAATTGTTTTGTCATGAGGAATTCTTTATATTATTGGCACGGATTATAAGACTGCAAGTATTTACTCAAACGATGTCGGATTTAGATAATCCATTTAGCGTTGTTACCATAATCTTATTTATATTAACGATATTTATAACCTGAAGACTAATTCTAACATTACTTCATTTGCTGATGACACGGCACTTCTGACTGTTGGCAATGACACTGATAATACTACTGAAAAAATTGAGGAAGATCTTATTTTAATTGGAGATTGGTTTACTGAAAATTTGTTAACCCTTAATGTTGCCAAAAGCGATTTTGTTCATTTCTCCCTTAAAAAAAGTGTATTGCCGGATGATACTAAAATAACCCTTCACAGATGTTCTCAGTTACAACAACACTGTGACTACCAACAAATTAAAAAGGTTAATGAAGTTAAATATCTTGGAGTGTTTCTCGACAGCAACTTAAACTGGAAATGTCAAATTAATTTAATTACTACCCGGCTGCGTGCTTTTCTATGTAAAATGTTTTACATTAGAAAACTTGTACCACGCAAATCGCAGAAAGTTTTTTATTTTGCCATGGCACAATCTTTTTAGCAGTACTTAATTTTATTCTGGGGTGGCACCTACTCTAATGCTGTTGACTCTGTTATTAAACTGCAAAAGCGTGTTATTAGAACGATTATGTTCAAGAAACGACATGACCATACTTTTCCTATCTTCCAACTGCTAAATATTCTGCCAGCCCGCCATCTGTACGTCTACAGAACTTTAATTAATTTTCGTAAAAACGGTGCTCACTTCACCACTCGTCTAGTAACTGATTACCGTACTAGGAACGAATCCAATTTATACGTTGTTCAACCTAAAGTTGATAGGGAAAGAGTCCACAAATGCAGTTACTTTCTGGGTAGTAAGTTCTACAATTCCTTACCCATAGAAATAAAAAGTTTGAGTGAGATGTCATCATTTAAGAAACATTTGTTCAGGTGGCATGATCTAAACCCATCTACCTTAGAAAATTTGTTCATTGTTGTGACCTAACTTTTTCTAAATTTAAATATTATGTTTCATTTTGCATTCTGCGTTTCTTTTGGCAGAATATTGTGCTATTATTGTCTTGTTTAGATTATACTGTTTCCTTCAGATTGATTACTCATGTACTTTTTTTTTGTTCTGACTTCGCAAATTTACCGAATTTATCTTTCTGTTTTCATTGTTGTTATTTCATTGTTTACACATATACATATAGATTTTTTTTTCTTAAACAATTTCTCGCATGTAATCCCTAGTTTTGATTGTAGGAAATATATTTCCTTTGTGTTTGTTTGTGTTAGCATTGGGCTGGATTGATACTTGGGTGGGTGACCGCCTGGGAATCTGGCTGTTGCAGACATAGGGCCTTAGGGCTTCGGGCAGATGACCAGGAGTGGTTAACGCTCGTTAAACCCTTTACCCTTTACCTTTGTATTTGTTTGATTTATATGTTTGTGCGGCCCCAATCCACACGCGGGCATGTGCTCTTGTGGTGTGTGGGTTTGTCACTTATATGATTGTCCTTGTACATGCTTCGAACTATTAATAATAAACTCAAACTAACTAACTAACAATGTTACCTTTGTCATCACGATTGAGTTCTAGCTGTGAGAATGCAAAGGCGAGTCGCTGCCAGGGCCCCCACAACGGGGGATCAGGTGGACCCACTGTACCCAGGCCCGGCCACTCAAGGGGCCCACACGGCCCAAAATTTTTTTTCCGCACTTGTTAGTTTAGATGACTATGAGAAATGCTCTCGTACGTATTGTGATTTTTTTATACTTCCAACAAACAACAACTTCAATTCAACGGCAATGAGCGCGGAGCTGGAGCACTGCAGTGCAAACCTGTCCGCTTGTTATGCAGGGAAGCCTTCAAACGTAAGCAGCCAGAATAACGAATGAACCAACCCATTAAGCACAATTATGGCCGACGAATATTATAACATAGTGTAGCTTTTTTTCCGATTTCAGTCAGGGGAGGAGGGCCCACCATTGTAGTTAGTCCCAGGCCCGTAACTTTTAAGTGGGGGCCCTGGTCGCTGGTAAACACGCCCTTACATAATGCCATTGAGCAATGCCATTAGGATGGCGTCTTGTTAATTTGCTCACGATCGTAGAGGTAGATTACATTGTTACACCACAGGAGTGATGACCTTGGAGGAAGGATAATATGAATGAATTATCCTTCCTTCAAGGTGATGACGAAACGAATGACGAATTAGAGGAAGCGTATCTCATGAATCTCATTCAAGTGAGAGCAGAGGCGAGAACAGGAAGTTAGGTGGCACCCATGAGCACCGCCATGTTTCTTCTGCTTTTAAAATTGTTGTTTTTATTTTAAGTTACTGTTTTGCTATTTATAGGGCGTTACAATAACGTTGTAAAATAAATAAATAGATTGTGGAATTGGCCTCTCGCGAATCTCATTCAGACGAGAACAGGAAGTTAGTGTTACAAGGCATCGGCTGGTGCTCGAAGGAGTACTGAGAGCTTGGAATGCATTGTTTCAAGTACGGTTGCGATGCCCTGCTGAAACCAAGGTCCCAATTTTTAGTTTAATGCCGTCCATCGGAACAAAGGAAAGGAAGGCACATTTTCTAAATTGATAAAATAAAAACGGAAACCATAATTTTTTTATTGTAAAGGCGCTTTAAACAAATTAAAATGGCAAAAAAACTCACACGTAGAGTTGGGGTGGATTGAGGCTTAATGGCGCGTCGACAGCACAGGCAATAACGCCCCATTCGATACGAAGCTCCCATCTTGAGCCAGTCGCGTAACTGGCGTAACTGGCGGCTTTCTTAGGCCTAAATATGCACGATTTTTTGGATTTTTTTGGCACCTGCTGCAATTTTCAGCAAGTGGGAGCTTATTTTTTCGTGTTAAAACCTCAATATATGTTTCACAGCTTAAGGGATTGGTCATCAGCAGTTGTTGTTCGGCCAGCATCTGGGTAGATTTACTTAAAGCAACATCCCGACTGCCTTATAACTTTCCGCCTGCCTTATAACAGCCACGTGCCGATCGCATCCGCCATGTTACCATTGCCAATGTCAACCGTCAACTGAGCTAGTACCTGCGTTCTTCGTAGCGAAGAACGCTGCTACTGTCTCAGTTGGCATTCCGCGCAAATAGGCGAACCAGCATGAACGCATTAATTGCGCCGTCACAAACCAGTACCGTATGATTTTCATATTTTAAAATCGCATTTTATAATTTTTTAGGTTAGTATCTTATAATTTTTCTTCATGCAGCTTAAAAATGGCCGACAAACAACAATGAGGCGAGCTAATTTCGTGAAGGTGCATCGCGTTAGCTAACATTTTCCATGTATGAGGTTTGTAAAAATACCACGAATTGTTTTGGCAACAGTTTGCGTCAGCACAATGTTTATTTGCCGGTAACTTTGTACACCAAGGTGGGCCGGCTTAACCTACGGTTTCCAGCGCCATTTTGTCTGTACTTCTGTAGTCTTTGTTGCCCATCTATGAAGTAACGTTGCGACCATTGCGACTGTAAGAGTTACGATCACCTGATTCCACTTTCAGAAAATTGCAGCAGCTAAAACCAAATCCGAAAATGACACACTTTAAGGCCTAAAAATCCGCTCTAACAGCATCAGCTTAACTTGGGTTTTTCGATGAGCCGTCCTTTGGGAAATAAGCTGGTGGAAGAACCATGGCGTGACTAAGACGCCATTGTTTTAACCTTCAGTGCCCATTGCAGCTAGTTAAACGACTGCTACGCATGCGAGCTCCGCAGCGAATGTAGCGTTGCTGCATCTACTCCATGCCAAACAACAACAAATTGGCCTACAGGACTGTTGACTCATTTTTTTGGCGAAGGAATTACCACTTTTTGACAGGTTTCTTTTTTTTTTCAGCTCTTCTCGAACATATTTAAATTCTGTTTGCAGCCATGATGAAAACAACGATTGTTTCGAATGCCAGCTGAATAATAGGAAGTTCAGATGGGCTGCGTACGTTACTTTTGCCCTCGGAAACATAATCTTTGACCTCTAGTTGCACACGTCACGTTTCAAGTGAAAAGAAGAAATCACAAGGTAAAGGGTAAATGAAGCAAGCAGGCATTAAAGACTGGTTTTGTGAGGATACACAATACACTAGTCTGAGAACGAAAAAAAAAGACAACTCAGGGCTTCCCGTTTACTTCCTGGGTTCGAGTCCGAGTCGGGGCAGTTGTCTTTTCTTTCATTCTCAGATTGGTGTATTATGTATCCTTACAAGGCCAGTCTTAATGCAGACTGCTTGCTTCGTTTGCAAATTTTAACAACTGGATGAATAAATTATATTTTAGTTATCAAAAATGTTTGCGTGCGGCTAACCGCACCCGCCCTCTAAAATAATAAAAACGACACGAACGGAAACGCTAAGCGTAGTATTAATATATTTTTTTTGGTCTTAGCCGCACATTTTCGCTTCAGTCCCCAGTTCAGTACAAGGTGTAATTATTGGGCAAAACTGCTTTTCTCGCTATCGACTTACCAACATCGATTTTTCGTCGTTACGTTTCAAAAAATCATAACGAAAACCTGCACAAACGCTGGTTTATTTTTAAAAAGAATTATTAAAACATGTTAAAACGCTCAAAGCCATATTGACGCCGTCGCCATACTGCCAGCTGAGAGCGCAACAAGAAAACCTGATTTTGACCCGAACATTAGTAAACGGAAATTATCTCTGCCCAAACAAATTTTTGGATGCGGTTTCTGATGTTATATTTTTAGCCACAGCAAGTGCGGTAGTGCGAGCGAGGCACGTATTTTGGGGGAAAAAATGACCATCAGTTTTGCGAACAGCGACCGTGATTTACCCCAAATCGCAGATTTGACTTGTTTTTATCTGCAAATAATTTGCACATTAGGGTAAATCAAGGTCGCTGTTAACAAAATGATGGCCATTTTTTTCCAAATTACGTGCACTGCTTGAGTTGC